>BMAO01029612.1:0-42288 GCA_019973975.1 Trichonephila clavata | reverse complement strand
ATTTCTAAGCATTATAAACTACTTTTATTTAAGCAATAAGAAAAAAACAAACGAATCAATCTATAACACCAATCTGAAACACCTTAAATTATATATATAAACTTTCGAAATGTATATAAACAGTTCAACTATCCTGGACTATATGGATAATTATATATCCAGATAACATAAACTGATAACAAATGCTTTGAATTTCTAAAACCATAAAAGCTCCATTCATTCTTTCAAAATATAATTTGAATAAAATTAATTATATAAATGCATACATTCAAACTTTTAAAAAGATATAATACGATAATACTTAATAGCAAGGATACAATAACAGGAAAACTTTAAAATGGTTGAATAAAGTGGCGGGAAAATTTTAAGGAATTATTCCAATTCAAAATATAATTATTTAACAGCAATTTTTAAGTCATTGCCATATTTCATATGCGAAATTATGTGCTATTTTCCTTATTTTAGGCGTATTTTCCCATATTTCTAATACAAAAAAAATAAAATTGTATTTTCTCTATTAAAATTAAACAATAATTTATGCAATTATTCTCTTTTCTGATGGCATCATGCTGTTTTATCAATTATCTTATTCGCAAACTTCATTATCCCAGATCATGAATCTTTTATGAATTTCTGTGTTCTCTTATCCGCTTTTCGTAAAATTGTTAACTCGGGAACACCTGTCATTTTCAGTTCGCAAGCTGACAGGCTCCGTTCTTTTCAAAGACATCTGCTAGTTCCTGCTATTGTATGTTTGAGCAATTTCAACTCCGAGTATTCGATATTGTAACATTTCATCACAAAATTTATGAAAGATATTTCAGTAAATAAAAATCAATGCCAATCTGAAGAGACGTTTGTATATGAACCTCTTTATTTACATTTCATGCTGTTTTGAAACACTGTTATTTTTAGGTATATATATGTTACTTCAATGGAAAAGTTGTGACACGAACTAACAACAATAGTTATATTTCTATGAAAGATGCAGGTGCAGAAAATAATGCGGTATATTAAATTGTGTTCAATAATTTTCAACTGTCATAGAGTAAATTATTATTAAAGTGTTCTGAGAGTTACGCAGTTGTTATACTGCAATACCATTTAATCCTTCGCCTATTAAAAGATTCAAAGTTAACATGCATATGAAAAGATTTTTTTTTAAACTTCATTTTATTAACAGTATTTTAATTAAGGTCTTTCAGAACTTCTAAGAATATTTTTTTAGGATTTTTGTAATTTTTAAAGTCATTTTTCGATGAAATTTTTACTTTATGAACGAGAACTTGCATATATCATTCAATTTATTATCTGTTGTTACTTTATAAGTGAGAATTTTGTGTAAACAGTTCTAATTATTGCAATACTGAGGAATTTAATACGAAAATATCATTAATTTATAATATTTTCTTTTAAAAATAGGATCTGGATTGGTAATTACCATTGCAGACCTAGTACACTCCGCGGAAGCTGGTATAATTTTTTTAGCGTTGCATCAAATAGGTGGATACCAATTACAACAATATAAATATATCACTCAGTTTCCTCCCCAGACGGAGGCACTGAGTTCTGACGATTTGAAATCGCTAACAATTTAATTTGGCCGAGAGCACCAAAGCCAAACAGGCTCTCTAGGGATTTTTAACGTGTCATATAATCACACGACATGGACGCTATTGATTTTTTTTACATCATGAAAATTCTCTAACTTGGGCCGGGGTCGAACCCACAAACTTGGGCGTTCAAAGCCAGAGCCAAACCAATTACGCCACTTAGCCGGTTTAATTTATAATCCACTTTTAGGATTTTTAAGTCATTCTGAAATTTTTAGATCAACTTTTTTAGTACTAATGGGAATTTAAATTATTTGATTTTGAATTTATGTCGCTCTGTGAAGAGACACTAATAACATTGGTGTTTAACCTCGTAATTGTGAACCACGGTCAAAAGTGATGAGAACAACTCCTAAAAAAAGTTGGCCTCCCACACCACGCCAATGGGGGGACATTGAGCAGATTTAACATATATCAGCCCCTCTATAAGGAGGGTCTTCAGTGGCATTAGGATTCGAACTTGTGACTCGACAAAGCCGACCATGAGCTGGCAACCATGAAAGTAATTTAAGAAGAACACATTTACGAAGTTTTAAGTCATAAGCATGGACATTTTTATTATATGTTGCATTAAAATTAAACATAATATTGTATATATATGCACATATATTACTTCGAGTAATTATTCTAAAAATTCAAAGTCTTGGGATATTCAAATTACAGTATAAAATCTTCAAGAGGTATTCAAAATTAATTAAGGATAATATTCACAATCTTTTAACTGTTTGAAATATCAAAGAACAATGAAGCTCTTTTAATTCTTTTGATAAATGTTGATAAACATAACGATGCATTTTTGATAAGCAAAATTTTAATAAAACATCAGTTATAAACTCAATAAAAATCATGAATCGATATGCGAGTGAAGTATCAAAAAGAGTTTCATTATATTTCGTTTTTTAAAGAACAATGGTAAGGTAATTAAAATGTCTTACTTGTAAGATGATAATATAGGTATATCTTTTTTCAGGAAATAAATGTCTTACCTAAAAAAGAAAAAGAGAAACATTAAATACAAATGTTTACAATGTAACAAGAATGCTTTAAAGCAATAATTAATTAATACCGTAAATATAAAACAATTTTTTTAAAAAGAGAATTGATATTAATTACAATACGCTAACAATAAGAGTAAAGATTTCCCAAATTACATTTTAAAAATGATATGAATCACACAAACCAGGAAGTAATTATTTCTTAGTGTTTTAAATTCAATGTATTCAAGTTGTAAGGCTTAAAAAAAGATGCTGATTATTCATTAGAGCAAAATTTGATTAAAACTAAAAGCTATTAATCATCACTTCTAATGTAAATAAATTAAATTGAGTTAACCACTTTTTATGAATTTATATATAGATAATAATCCAAACTTAAAACTTGTCATTCGATTAATGAGGAAAAATAATTTTAAGATACTAGAACAATTCACATCTACGAGATTTATTTCCTGGAACTATTGGATATTACTGTGTTCTAATACAAGTAAATCATTAAGTAAAAGCTCTTAATCCCTTCAAGTCTAAAATACGCCTTCAAAGAGTGAGTATTAAAGTGGGATGCCAGCTCATGTGTCGTCCTTGTCACTTGACCATAGTTTAAAATTTTTAAATCCATCGCCAATAGCTTTCGTGTTACTTCGAAGTTCGATGTTAATAAACAACCAATCAACATACAAACAATGGTATAACAAATACACAAGGTATTCGCGAATTTAAACGCAAAACGTAATTAAAATTGTTTAAAAAATTAATAACGCACAAAATACTCTAATTTAGCTTATGAATGATATATTTATAAATATCCAGAGAGGTCTTAAGGCATTGATCAACTGGGTCCGGGCCCAGGACCTCAATCTCGGTGGGGGCCTCGTTTCGTTTTCGACTCAGGAAGATTATGATACGGATAATTTTAACACATTCGTTGCCACTGACGCTTTGGCGCGTCACGCATAGCGCTACCTCGTATGCCGGCACCGTTCTAGGACGACCATCGCCTATGATAAGTTATATATGTTTTATTTTTAGTGCGGCTTTGGCGGTTGAACAAAGATTTTTGAGGCATGTTAGGGCAGTATTATTTTTATATTTTATGTGCTTAGTTTTTAAATTTTGTGTTAAAAAATATTTTATACCCATTTTTAAAAATGTCGGACATTACAAGTATTGCAGGGCCTTCACAGCCTAAGAAAAGGAAAGTAAATAAATAAAAAATTGACTGCAGCCGAAATATTAGAATTACTAGAAAAGAGTGAAACGTGAAAGTAAAAGGTTTTTCCGATTTTACTACCAAAGTATAAAGAATGTTTTTAATCATTTAAACACTATTTTGTAATTCGGCTTCTGAGGATGGTTATATCAATTTTACAAACATGGACCAAATGGGTTCATGGCCAAATATTATTCCCACATATTCTCTGAAAAACAGAGAATTTCAAACTGCATGTCAACTGGCAAAGGTGTTAAGACTGTATAATTATGAAATGGCCGCTGTGCTTGATTGTGTATTGTGCTAGGCATAGGCCTAATACAATAAACAATCATTCAACTCATTGAGTCGAAGTGCGGCTATCGGTCAAGCCGGTTTGTGCTTAGATTTTTGAGATTGTGCACATTTATTTGATTTAAATTACCGTTTGAACGAATATTTGACAAAGCATGCTATGTACTGTTTACTTTTAACGATATCAAGTAGGGCCCCTTTTTCATGGGGGCGCAGGGCCTCAAAAAATCTCAATATTTTCTGGGCCCAGGGCCTCAAAGAGTCTTAAGACGTACCTGTATATATCGATTAAAATAGAAAAAAGCATGAAATATAATATTATTTTTTAAAAAAATTAAAGGATTTTAGAACTGGATTATTTATATTCACAAATTATCTATACAAATAATGAGAAAATTAAGTAGTAATAATGCAAAATCTGAAACAGTAATAATGCAGAAGAATCAAACTTAATAAAAGCTAATCTCAAATATTTCATTGGTACATTTGCTCATTAACACCCTTTTATGTAACCATTTTTGTTCAATTTTTTTTAAAAAAAATTCAAGTAATTTTTTAAAGCAATCTGCAAAATTGAAATTAAAATAGAAGCCCTAAAAATTATATTTATATGAATCTACACCTTATCCTGCTTTATACTCTTATCTAAAACAAGGTTTTATAGTTTGTTATTAAAAAGTTGCAAGTAGAAAGTCATTAATATTTATATTCTACTTAGGTGGGGGTAAAATTTTTCCGTCTCTCCTATGTGACATAATAAACGCAAAGAGATTAATCAAGTAATGATTGCATGTGATATTTCATGCGTATAAATATATAACTTGACACCTTTCAACAACCTCATGCAGAATAATTCCTGTAAACAAATCTACTTCAGAAAAAACAAGCTATATAAATTTCTCCACAGGGGGCCCTAATCAACCCTCTTAAAAAAAGTTATTTCGACTCCAGTTGACAAGCTTGTATTATGAACCTCAAGAATTCGTCCAACCCAAACAAAACCATAGGCTGTCAAAGCTTCCCAACTCATTGGCACGTCTCCGCATTTAATTGGACTTGTTCGGAGACAATGGTGGGAATGTGACATTCGCAGTGTCAAGAGGTTCACCCGACACGCACGGTTTAGTGAGATAAAGTAAGTAATGTTATTGTTTGAACAAAACACAGATAAAACATGTCTTATCGGACGTGTTCGACAAGATGTGTAGAGAACTCCGAGGCACTTTAGGAAGACGCGTGTGAAAGGATTGAAATTACGACTAACCGAGCCGTTGCCAATAATTACGAATTAATTCTGCCCAATTTATTTAGCTTAATTTACGCAATTAACTTGGCAATTTAAAACTAGTTTATAAAGGGTGAAACACACAACATATCAACTAATTAAATAAGAAATGTGAATACCTTTTCACGTATACGTTTAGGCTTCAGTTCCTAAGCGTACATGTGACTTTTTTCATGAATGCATTCAAATGTGCATATGTTACAATGAATATGAGGCAGTTTAATTATATTTATTAAACAGACAGTTACGAGTACAAACAAAAGTGTGATTTTTGATGAAATAAATTCACAAATTATTTTATACGAAGAATGTACGTAATATATAATCGGTATACATATATTATCCTTACCCCACCTCTTCTCTGTATATTACATAATTCTCGTATGACAATACAGTTTTTAAATTATTGATACCTAAATCCTAGCATAAAACTTTCACTTACTCTCAAAAGCATTCCTGTATACCGTTTTTAGTGAATTTCTACTCAGCAAAAGAAACTTATTGACCAAATTTGATGTCTGTAGGTTTTATAACTCAAAAAGTCTCCCGTCCTTTGGAGCATATTTCCGCAAAATAAGTAGGAATTTCACTCAACAAAAGAAAAGTTTACCGCCATATTTCAATTCTGTAGGTCAAATAGCTCCGGAGATCATGGTGGGAATGAGTAGTTTTTCCCCCCAATATATACGAGGGATGACACACACACACAAACGAGACTGGTTCAATAAATCATTTTGCTAATAAAATTGGTTCTCCGTGACAGTACCATCTACAAAATAGTTACCTTCAGTATTCACACATTTCTGCATTCAGTGCTGTCAATGTTGGTAACAATTCTAGAACGAAGTCTTTGAAAGGCCCTTCAGGAGATTCTCTGTTTTTGTCTACACCTCTTCAACTAACGTAAAATGGGTTTCTTTTAAGCAAGATTTAACTGTAGGAAATTAAAAAAAGTCGTATGGGGAAAAATCAGGTGAATAAGGAGAGTGCCCAATCACAGTAATGTTTTTGTTGGTCAGAAACTGCTTGACAGATACGGCCGTGTGAGTGGGTGCATTGTCTTGGTGCAACCGCTATTCATGACTCCCCAAATGTGGCCTCCCCCCCCTAATGTTTTCACGAAGTCTTTTTGGTATTTCAACGGAGTAGTGTTGATTAACAGTCTGACAACTGATGTGAGGGGGAACCCACTCATATCACGAATTTTGGCAATGTTTTGGTCTGTAATCGCTGACCTTGGTGTTCAGCAAATTCATCATCGTCCACACTGACCGTTCCCCCTGAAAACCGCTTTTGCTGTTCAAACACATGTGCATGAGACAAAGTTTCATCACCATAAACCTCGATTAATATTTGAAACGTTTTCGTGACCATTTTCTTAAATTTCTCAAGAAACTTGATGTTAATTCGACATTTTTCGGGCAGAATGCCGTTGAATGTATTCACTCAATGACGCAGTACTCCCAATTGGCGCGATCGATTAAGTCGAAACTGGCCACATGGATAGAGGAGGTGTGTGAGATGACATCACTAAAGCAGTTGTTGCCAACTCTACTTTTTTTTCAAGCTATATAGTTAGTCTCATTTTTTTGTCACGCCTTGAAAAATATACAGTCAGTGGGAGGGCTTTGATCTTTTGCACAAATAGACGCAAGCCAATTTTTTTCTTATACAAACTAATAAAAAAATTTCAGCTGTTGAAACAATTTGTTAATTCGGGTTTTATTATTCGTTTAATAGGGGTTGGAAATATTGAAGTCCATTTGTATATATATATATATGAACCTCAAGAGCTAAATATTAGCACGACTTTTCAGCGCATAAATTGAATGGGAGAAATTCGAGACACTAGCTTAAAAGTGTCGTCCTCGTTAATTCATCGGGGCTCCATTCCCAATAACCCTAGTATAGGATATGACTGATTTTTTCTTAACATGGCTCAAAGACAACAAGATGGCCATTGATGATGAACCTCGTAATTGCGAATCTCGATCAAGTAACGAGGACTCAATTTCAGCTGGAACCCTACTTTTCAAAATTCCACTCCATTTTTGTTTGAAGACTTTTTGAGTCTCTAGTTTGAACATGTTTTAGTCCATCCACTATGGAATTCTATTGAAATCAAGATTGGAACCCAGAATTTGACAGAAACAATATTGGCTGCGATTGAGTAAGCACGACCATTTAGCTATAGCGGCCGTTCTCAAAATAACTGCAGAAACTGTTGTTAATTTAAACAAAACAAAAAATAAAACAGTTATAATGGAATTGAATCATTTGAAGCATGTGAACAGAGTTTGTCACATTTGGAATGAACATTAAAATTTTAAATCTCATATTGTCATCTAGCTAAAGTTAAACATAAAATGACAGTTCAATCTTTTACTCCAAGGCAAGACAGAATTTGAGAATCAATTAAATTTTGAATTGAGGCTCGAGCATACAATCATTTCGTTATTAAGTACATTGAACCAAAATATACTACATTTCATATTTTGTGCTAAGACAATTTGCGTTATTCACTCACGAAAACACTTTTCATTGGATAAGTAACAAAAATGAACATTCAATTTATGATTACTTATCTACTACAGAGAATAAATAAGTGTGTTAAGTTTTTTATTCTTCTGAATTAATTTACCATAAAGGGAATTAGCTGTACATACCAAAAATGTATCTAAACAGAATAATAAAAAGATGAAAACATCATTTTTTATTAACTAGTTAAAACAAAATTAATTTAAACATTAATAACTGATTTTTTAGAATGGAAAATAATATTAACATAATGTGATATATGGTGTGATATATTAACACTGTATAGTTTAAAAATGTATTATACATTAAAAATGGCATCTCTAACTCAGTTTTCCCAGTATCCATTATCATAAAAACGTTCGTTGTTAGAAACGTAAACTATGCGAATTAAAAAATTGTATATCATATATAGATTAGCAAGGGAAAATATTTTTTAAAAGCTATTACGAGTGCAATATGTACTAAAATATATTAAGCGTAAAATTTAGGTCTATATAATAAAAAAAGAAAACCGAAGTTAGAAATTTTTATAATTTTTCATATTATTAGAAATGAAAAGCATTTTAATAAAAACATTTTATTCTAAGAGGATAATTTAAAATTTTTTTTTTTTCATTTTACAATACTATTTCTTTTGAAATATTTCTAAGCAATCAAAATTGGGTGATAAAATTATTTAACTGACTTAAAATATTTTTTCCCATTTTATAGTGTAAGAACACTACTTCTAAATTATTTTATTCTTATGTTCAGGCTGATTTCTATTTTATGGAGATAATTTTGAAAATTTCGAGACCTGCAGCCGATAATTCTCGAGTCACTTCCAAGTGCGACTGTAATAAATAATCCATCAACTGAGTTGTTTGTATGTATAACATTTTCAACACTGAAGGAAGCATGACGCATGGGTAAGAAAGAAAGATTACAATTAGTAATATCGTGATAATCAGAGAGAAAAAATGAGTTCGATTCAGTTTAAATAAAACCACCCAAGTTTTTCAAACAGATTATTTTGGCAGTTGACAAAGTAAACATTTATTTTATCGATAAAATGTATCTCAAAAATTTCTTCACTTCAAGCTCAAGAGATAAAAGTTTCACTACACTTGAAATAACATTAGTATAGATAAAACTTTTGTGTGCTGTCTATCAAATCAGAGCGATAAGAAATGCATTTCCTCTTCGTAGAATAATTTTCGAAATAGGAAAAATTTATATTCTTATTTTAAAAGGAAGACATCTCTTATAAGTATATATTCTTGAAACGAAAATCTGACTATAGGCCAGGAGTAGGTCAATAGCGACCCGCCAAGCTCTAGTCAGAAAATCAAATATATAGAAAATGTACCGTACTATGTACCGTAAAATCCGGTGTATAACGCGCACCTATACTTTCAAGTTGAATTTTTTATTTTTTAGATATATTAGCTGTATAACACACGCCCTCTTTTTTACGAAGAAACCTGAAATGTGTAGATGTGCAATACTCTTATGTTTTGAAATAATTTATTCGAGGTATTATTTCAGGCTTTTGAATAAATAATATACTTCTAGAACTACAACATTTAAAGTTCACAAAATGTATGTCATTTCTCTTAAATAAACAGTATTTCAATCTTGTGGGAGTTTAATTTTTCTTACATTTACCTATCATTATTTTTAAAGCTATCATTTTTATACCCGGCGTATAAAGCGCACCCTTCAATTTCAATCTTATTTTTTGTGTTAAAAGTGCGCGTTATACGCCGGATTTTACGGTATATTTGGGGCGTAATATATTTCTGAGCAAAATTTTCTTGCATGAAGATCAGTAAAAGTAAATATAGAAGCAAGTTGGCTCACATTAATTTGTATGTTGTGATGAGAATTTCAACAAGAAATCTCACTCTAGATTTAAAAAAAATTGTACTAAAGTGTGATAGGATACCTTTGCCTTATAAACTGATTCTAAAATTAAATGGGGTTGCAGCTATAGATATGATACTAAGACAATAAATAAATTAAATAAAACTATGATTATTTTATTTTATTTATATTTATTGATTTTTATATGGTACAAGTTATACCTTTTCTGAGAGGCAAAGTCAACCAATGACTGCAATTGTTTAAAAAAGAGAGGAGCGGCCTTCCGGAATCCCCTGCTTCTTCAATGCGGTTTTGAGCTGAAACAACTACTCTCTCCTAGACTAGGCAATTAAAATTTTATCAATAAAGAGGGAGGTAGATATCAATTAATTGAATATAAGGAAATTTCAACTTGATTAATTAAAAAGAAATGTAGACACTTCTAACAACAACGGAAGTGAAATGCTTCTCAGGTGACTAAAATTTAATTAGCATTCAAAGTGAGATGTTTTCTACTAGTTAAATAAGCTTCATTTACAAATTAATTTTTTTCTTATGAAAATACATTTCATATTTTGATACATAAAAAATTGGGAAAAATTATGCGACATTTTTATAAAAAATAATTTAATAAAATTGTTAAAATTCATCAAATAATCTCAAAATCATTTGTTGATTTTTTTTGGAACGTCAGAAATATTTGTAGCAAGAAGAAATGAAATGCATGTAAACAAAACAATAATTTTCACATTGACAGCTTACAGTGTCTAAAATATTTTATTTCTTAGAAATTTCGATGTCTTCTAAATCTGCAATTGCATAATTTGAAATAATAAATACTTTTATAAGTAAATGTGCCTAAAAAAGAATTTAAATCAGGATTTTTGAAAGTTAGGTGCTTATTTCAACGATTATAAATTAATGTACCCGTAATAAAATAATATAAATGTATTACAATAATATATGTAATAATATTCATATAAGAACATCAAGATCAATGCAAAAAAACTTAAATTTTAACTTATAAAATATAATCAAATCATCAGTAATTGAATTTATGTAATTATTTATAATAAAATAATCTTTCATTAATTGATATTTCAATGTCTATATTTATTATCCCATATAATAAATATGCTTGTATGTGCTACTAAAATAATCCAAATGAATAATTAATACTTCAGTATACATAAAACATCACTAGATGGCAGCACAAAACACAACTATATCGAATATATTTAATATGCATATTTAAAATTGATTTTTAGTTTCATTGAAGTAAAATAGAATTCACAATAACGCATTTTCAGATACTTATGAAACCCAAAAAATTTCTGTTGCCACATATTTGATTTTTCTCTCAACTTTCATGAGTTCAAACATACTAAAATGAGTAATTTAAATTTCACAGCTATTTTAGTACATATCGTGAGGTACAGATGGCAGTACAATCTACCACAACGGTATCGGTCATTAATCTGCATCAAATGTTTTGATTAAATTTTCACTTCCTTTTCCTGTTTATTTAAATAAAATCGAAAGTTGAACATTCTTAAATGAAATAATATCAATTATGTAAGAGAAAATATTTAACTTGTAAAAATTATTTTCTTCTTGCTTTTTGAAGTAATAAATTAGTTGGTTGGAAATTTCATCTCTTTTGAATGTTGGTTGCTTTGCAACAAGTTGATTTTTTTTAAAAAAAATTAAGTTCACACACAATTCGCTATGAGTTGAATCAAGTATTTTCTTTTCTTTTGCTCATGAATTTTATGAATAAGTTTTATGAGTAAATTTAGTGTGCTCTTACTTGAGATACACAAGTCAAACTAACATGTCTTGCAAAGAATTTTACTTGAATTTTTTTTGAAGTAAATTGTATTAACATATCATTATGGGTAGAAATTTAATAAATAAAATTTCTAAACATGATGTATGATTTTTTTTTATTTATGTGTTAAGAAAGATAAGCTTTCTGTTTACTTCGCAGAAAGTCAGCTATTTTTACTTATGCTATTAATGGAATTCCTCTTTGTTATATACATATAACTTCATTACATGCATGTATTTACATATATACACAGGGAAAGGTATATCAACTATTGCGTGTTAAAGAAAATCACTAGAACAAAAACACTTGCTCTAGATCAGTGGTCGTCAAACTTTTTCAACTCAAGGAACCCCTAGAACTTGAAGGTGCTTTCGTGGAACCCCTAGAACTAAAAGTATTTTCATAGAACCCCATTCCCATGTACTACTTCGAAGAATATATCTCAAAATATTATATATATATATTTAGAGTAGATCAACATGTTATAGGCACTTTATGTAAAGGCAATTAAAAAAAGTATTGCATTTGTTATTAAAACATTCTAATCTGTTTTTTAATATAATTTACTCATTAATAATATTAATTAGTGATCCAAGTGTCACTTATCCATGGATTATATTTGGTAACTGTGATATGTGCTTGCTTTTTTACACACAAACAGTAGGTCTAGGTCTATTGAGATTAAATGAAATCGCATTACATATTCTGAGTTTATTTTGTTTTTATACTTTGTTTTTGTAGCCCCTTTCGTTGAGAAATATATTTCACTTAAACACGTTTTGAATGGCATTAAAATGTTTATAGCTGTGTGAGAAATCCCGTGCATTTCGTATGAATTTTCACTCTAAAACTTTGAAGCCGTTCTTGCTTAAATTTAGATTTTACCGTCGAATCTCTGAATATGTCGATACGTTGTTTCCTCTCCTTCATTACAGATCCCCCCCCAACAAATGCATAAAAGTACATTTTCCGTTAGAAAAATATTTAGTTTTGCAAGACATTGTGCTAACTAACGAATATAAATTATCTCTTGGAACTCGAGGTAGTAAACAATCGAATATTCATAATCTAGTAGGAAGTGTGTGTATATGTATATATATATAAAGATAAAACGTTTCAATATTCTTTTATTATAACAAAAGTTTAAAAATTGTTTCAAAAGAAAGTCATTATAAATAAACAATATTTTTAGTTTTAATGAATAGGATGAGCTTTGGACTCTTGTAATAATACAAGCTTCATAGAGAACGTGAATCCATTTTGCAAGCATATTTATTTCTACACGGTTTTTTTTATTGTGACTCGTGGAACCTCTGGGTATGCCATGTGGAGCCCAGGGTTCCGAGGAACATAGTTTGAAGACCACTACTCTAGAGCTATCAGGGGATCATTTGAGATGAACTTCGGAATTTTGAACCAAAATTAAAAGAGGAGGTCGAAACTTGAGTCGGTAACTCATTTTCCTAGTTTCTATGTCTTTTTTCGATCCCACGGCCTACATTTTACAAGAAGCAACTCGAATCTTCTATATAAAATTATTATTCAAATTCATAAAATGAATTTTGAAAATTAATCAATGTCTGGCAATTGCTCTGATTGATAACACTCATTCTAATTATTGTCAGAGTAAACAAACGTAATAAGCACATAACACAGTCGTTCATATTTTATATAGATTGATTGTTTAGTAAAGTCTCGCTTCGGAGTAACTGACGACGGAACTCGTCGGTCGTGTGTAAGGACGACACCTGAGAACTGGTAATCCTCTCACCAAACTTCAACGCCACTCTGATGATCAGTGGCGTAACGGAAATGATTAGGGGGTTAAAGTGTAGTATAGGGGCTGGGCAATGTCAATTTCTTTTGGCGACGAAAATCGATCACCAAGCTACTTTCTTAGCGTTAGTGCCAGGTAGCTAAAATGAATTCGTTATCTCACCATGATATCTATATAAAAATCACCCCTGCAAAGTCAGGTTTTGGGCGCACCAAGCTGGATCTTACAAAGGGAAGCAATGCGGGGTGTACGCTACGCCACTGCCGAGGACGTGTTGAGCATCTCTTGATTTAACATGCATCAACCCTTTTTGTCGAGAATTATTTAGTGGTTATTTATTTGACTCCATGCATGAAAAATAAAATAAATAAAGCCAATCACATGTTTGCGACTGTAACCACTCGGCATCGGCGGCCGTGTGTTTTATACAAAAAGCATCAAATTATTGTAAACTCTAAACTTGAAAAATGTTCGAATTTTTCTTATTTTGTTTGTGGCATTATTTATATGTGTGTGTAGTAATAACGGATTAGTTAAAGTCATTTGTAACGTATAGTTTATAAGTACGTTGCAAAATTGTATCCAAATTATAGTCGCTGAAATATAATATAACTAGAGTTATATTATATTTCTATAGAAATATTACCATTAATATTTCTATGAACTACGCACCTTCCATATTTGTTTGCTAGTTTTACAGTATAGAAAAAAAAGTCACAATAGCACAAATCAATAGTATCCACATGATTTTTTGTTGTTTTTTTATACTTGGTTTTCATATACTTTGTATTTCATTAACTTGTTAGTGTTATTCTTATTTTTCACAAAAGAAGTTATTTCTGCAGCATATAAAAGCAATTTATTACATATGTTAAAAATTGAATATTTTTTTGTGATAAAAGAGCAAAAATTCGGAAGGTTAAAAGAAAAAGCCGGTTCCTAGCCTCTTCCGTTACATGCGTTTTCCGACAAACGTTGTTGTGAGGGTGTTACTGAATAAATTATCAAATACTAAATTTTTAAAAAAAGTTTCATTAAATAATATCGCCTTTTCGATATTATAGTACTAAAGAAACAAAAGAAGGTTGCACCTGTACCTCTTCCTCTCGCTTTAAAGAGCAATAAAATGACGGACTTGGAAATTCGAAACTTCGATGTCGGAAATGAAACCTGAGCAAAAATTCCTTTTTTCTAATTTTGACATTACCCCACTTACAGACTTAAAGCTTTAGTTGAAGTGAACGTCCTGTCATCTTTAATATTTGAACGATAATATTTCTGAAACCAGGATTCTAAACCACGATTCTCGTGTCTGGTCAGTGAATTTTTACGGCTCTTTTTTTTGTAGTTTGAATAAGGGTTATTCTTGAATTGTATGAGAGTTGTCAGATACGGATGTCATAGTTTCAATCACGGTCAAGTGACGACCAAAATAGCTTGAAATAACATATATCTAACTCCTTTACGAAACTTTCTAACAAAAAACACAGTAAAAAAGTTCATAGAAATAAAATTCGGGAAATGAATTACTTCAATGTTGATTAAATATCACAAAAGGACAAAAAAAGACTTCATAGAAATGCCCAACAATATAAATTACACAAAGCCGCGCCCATTCTTTCCACAGTGGCTTTTCAAATGCAGAGTTGATGGGAAAAAAAGGAAGAAAAACGTTTGAAAATGAACAGAGCACGCCTCTAAATCACAGCAAATAAAAAAACGAACAATGGTTGTGTATGTAAAAAAAAGAAAGAAAAATCCTCACGAAACATTTTCTCTTTCCTCTGTTTACTTTCTGACATCATGGCCGCCGAAATGTATCCGAATTTTCTTTTCAGCTTCGTTGTCCGGAAGCTACAATAGAAACATCCGGAGAGAGAGAAAAATACTTTTTTTTTACAAAAAAGAATGGGTTCTGGAAAAAAAGAGTTTTATTGAAGTTATCAAGTCTTTCACATTTTATTCAGTAGTACTTTGATATTAAATTATTCAGTGTTGCGTTGATTGATGTTCATTTTGCGTTGTTTTAAGGCATCATGAGTGTTCATTAAACTAACACGATGAAGCACAACCCGAAGGTTATTGCTGATGGACCACGTAATTTTGAGAAACGGTCATGTGAGGAAGATTACACCTGAGCTGGCCCCACCCCCTTTCCTAATTTCCCCGTCACGAGCACGGTAGAACTTTCAGCTGGGAAGATTTAACGAGCATCAGACCCTCTACACGACAGATCTTCTGTAACACTGGGTCTCGAACTCTTGACACTTTGGCCACGAGTCCGTGACAACGACCATTGGGTTATTGCGGCCCCTTACGAATCATGTTCAAGTGACGAAAATGACAAAAAAGGTAGCATTTCACCACTGGCGTAGCTAGCTCTGAGGGGGCCCTGTATCAAAATTCCGTTGGGGCCATTTTTTAGATATGGGAATCCTGTTAGTGGGACTGCAGTTACACATATTGGGGCCCCCTGTAGCTTGAGGGCCCCATATCATTGATACGGCGGTAGCTACTCCCCTGCATTTCACTCTAATTACCTCTGTTTGATTAAGCTCTGTTCTATAAGCTGACAAAAATATCTTGTAAAAGTTGAGTAAAAAGTATTTAAAAAAATGAATTCCTGTGGTAACTCAACTCTTAATTCCTAGTCTTACTTTTGTGCTACCTTACTTAAAAAATATCATATTTATAACATTAAGGATTCAGGAAACTTCTCTTAAGGGTAAACGATGAAAAATCAAAGGTCACTGTACTCTGGAATACCTAGGGAGAACAGAATAGCTTTCTTTATAATGTTTAAAAGAGCAAGAATAGTCAAAATGGGCTTATTTGGGGATTTTAGTTACAGGGCTCGAGTAGAAACTAGAAAAAGAATCACATGAAAATTTAATTAACATTTTATCTCTGAGGGCTTTCTACGAGTTTTGATTTCTTTTTAATGCCATACTAAGAAGAAGCATGAAAGTTGTAAAGCAATGGTTCTTAACATATGGCCCGCCGACCCCCAGCGTCTTTCTAGGGGGTCTGCAAATGCCTGTAATTTAATGTTGAGATTTCTCTGTTTTACAGACTCTAAAAGCCCACGCGGAAAAATTAAAAAATGTGCCATCAGATCACTTAATTATTCCCAATGAAAAGACCTCTAATAGAACATGCACTTCGATCAAGAATATTCAGTTTTTTGATTGTCTGCAATTACATACCCATTACTATAGCGTAATATTTTCCAAAAATAGTTGAAACACATGTGCAAATAAGTTTGTATAAGTGGCTGAGGCAGTAGTAAGATTATTGAGGATCCTTTAAATCACTCAGCTATGTGTTGGAAGTCAGGGAGAGCCGTACAAAACCTTGAGGGGTGGGGGGGGGTCTCAGATGTCAGGTTAGTACATAAGGAGAGGACACGGCGACCGAAAGTTTAAGAACCGCTGCCGTTGGGGACAAATTTCGTAATACTAAGCCATGATCAGTAACCACTGTCAAAACGAAACATGATTTGGTATCCCCTTCTCCAAACTTCCATCACCAGTGTAAAAGTCCTGATAGCTTTAATATACATTAGTCCTTTTACATATCGGATCTTTAGTTGAATAAAAGCATATACAACAAGACCAAAATAAGGCAATCCACCAGCTCACAACTATAATCACTTGACTACCTCAGCCTATTCTTTTCACGTGGTTATAATTATAAGAAAAACGTAATTGTAATCAAGTAAGCGAACTAAGATTTAAAATATTGAAATCAAAAGTTATTGTTTGTATAAGGATTCGAACAACTCTGGCCGTTATGATTGATGCTTTTATTATCAGGGTACATCAGCCTAAATAACTTTGCAAATCTCATGGCTAATTTATAAAACTTGTTCTCTGATAGACAAAAAATTTTCTTTTGAAATCAATCATATATATTTTTCTCTGTTAAGAATACTTGTAAAAAAACAACCTCATAATTCCTTAATGCAGGAAAAATTATAGTTTTAAAAGAAATCCGTAATATTTTTATATCAGAATATAATTTCTTAAAAATACAAAATTAACGTGATTTTTTTTAAAAAAAATTTGTTATTAATAATACTGAAATTTTCTAAAAGAAATGTGAAATGATTTCTACTTTGATTTTGATGAATAGGTAGTTACCACATATAAAATAAATGGTTTAAAACGTACATTCAGAAAAAAGAGCCATAAAATAATTTATTTAAGTTAAACTATCAAAATAAATACAAAAAAAAAGCAGGAGACAAGGAAAGTGATTGAAATGAAAGGAAAAAAAAATGTTTCAAATGTTTGGAATACGGGAATTTGAGGTTTAAGTGATGACGTTTAACATTGTGTCAAAGAAAAAAAAATAGGTTTTAAAAACTAATTAAGAGACTTTATTATACCTATTTAAACGGAGAGACTAACATTACCACCTCCATAGATTTCCTACTCAAGAAGATGCACTACAAGGAGAAATCCTGTGTGCTGCAATGGATACCTGCACAGATTAATATTGAAGGAAATGAGTGTGCTGGTTCTCTCTTTGGCCAAAGAAGCCAAAGACTATGACCAACTTCGTTCCACCATCACACTTGCTGACGCAAATATTGTGCCCAGATCTAGACTTTTACCCTCTTTCCTTTAAGAAACCACTCAAAATAGACTTCGAATCCCCAAAAATTATAGCGTTACCTATCACAAGTCTAAGAACTCATCATTATAAGGGCATGAAAATCCATCCTGATAAAACAAGATCTTACATCAGTGTTAAAAAACTGCCTAGAAATCCAAGCACTTGCCATCAAAACATATCTTCGAGTGCCCAGTTTTCACCCCAAGAGTACTAAGTTCGGTCTAACTCCACTTATGGACCCATTGCAGCAGGGCTTTCCCGGAGCCCCAGGCACTTCTAAGTGTTACGACCCCTCGCACAATTTTCGGAGCACTCCCTCTCCCTCCTTCAGTTCTTACCTTGCCAGAATAGTTTGGTTTTTTCCTTAACTCTTACTATTTTTCCTTTCTTTGTTTTTGATCTTTGGAGAGTCTTTCCATTATCCACCCCTATAGATTTACCGTATCCTGGACAGGCAAACGGCAGCCGTGAGGAAGGGATAGTGGCGTGATTTGGCCGCTCTTGTTCATTTCTTACCTAACTGCATCACTGGTCACCCACCCATCCTTTTGTAAATAAGGACAAAAAAACTCAATAAAATTGTTTGCAATTACAGTATATAGTTATATTGTTGTTTGAAGAATTTTCAACTTGTTAATTATCCTCTTTTCATCACTTATCGCTTTATTATCTTTTACTTTTAGACATCCTTATTCTTTGTTGAGTCACTGTCATTGTACTAGTACAACAAAAGTTTTCTTCGAGCTGAAATCGTTGTAAAATCATTAATGACATCATTGTAATATCATTTTGAGTGCATAACAACATCAAACTGTTAAATTTTTCCTTTTCCATAATAGATGTCGTTTCAGTCTTAATTCTCATAAAGGCAGAAATACTTCTCTCATGATTCACTAGGCGGTGGTATGTTTGCTGTAATTATTATTTTCTCTTTTTTGACTCTCCAACTTTTGGCGCCTCCAAATTTTTAGCACTCTAGGTACGTGCCTAGCGTGCCTAAGCGGAAAAGTGGCCTTGCACTGCAGATCCTCTACAGTCAGAATGCCAGCCGCAGTAGTTGCCACCTTTGGTGGAACCTAGAGTGTTTATTTATTTTGTCAATTCCATGGACATGAGAAAAACATTAACCTACACCTATTTTTATGCATTTTTATACATTTAGGTAATAATGTTTCTTTTCATTTGTACTTTACCTTCTTTCTAATAACAAAAATAATAATTATAAATTATGTAAGCTCTTTTTATGTATTCAAATTATTTAGTTAATTTAGAATCATTTATCAATCGCTCATTTTAAAATAGATATTTTTGGCGACTAGGATCCATTTAACTATCATCAGTACCTGTTATTCCATTCCTCGATGTTCAGGCCCCATTTTCATTACATTAAATTAGTAGTAATAAAACAGTGAAATGCAACTTTGCGATATTATCAGAAGGTCACATGATTCTCTAGGACTCGATCTGTGCCTCTAACTCAGAACAAACTCGTCGCAATTAAACTGTATTAATCTTCGATAAATCTCAATGATAGATATTTTACGTTACAGAGAGCATTTTATAAAAAAGTTAAGATGAAAAATAAATTAAAGACCCCTTTTAAAGTTTCAGTTTCATGGATAATGCAACTTTAATTGCAATCGTAAAAACTAAAAGCCAATTTTCATTACAGTGCACCATATTTTATAAGCACTTAAAAAATAACATACGATGCTGAGAATGATTTGTCTGGAACTGGAACTCTCTATTTTAAGTAATTTAGTACCATACGGAACCCGTATTACTGTAATAAACGTCCGTACAAGCACCAGCATTCCTTTCTGTGTTGACATAAAATACGCTCATCGTAAAAGAAACCACGCGCTGTAATATTTCCCCCTCTAAAAATACCTTTTTTGTCCAAAGCACATCCTGTTTTAAGAAGTTAACGTTTCATTTCAACACGACTATTTATGGAAACAGGAGCCCAGCGAATCAATCATAAATCTCCACGATTCTACAACCTGGGATCGTTTACGAGTCTATCAAACGGAAGTGGATGTGTGTGTGTGTATAAGTTCACGCAATTTATTTTCCCTCCGTTGAAATGGTGTTTTTTCAGGCTTTCTTGCGTGAGAGATCTTCGATAATGTGGAAGTAATACCATAGCTACATGAAATGGATTGCGAGAAAATGCAACTGCAAACCTGAAAATCTGATTCGCATCCAACATTTTTTGAGGTAGGCAAACGTTTTCCTGTTGAGATAAAGGGAGATTTTTACTAAAGAATCGTGATTTTAAGATGAGTTTCTTTTTAAACATTATCTGTGGGTATTTAAGAGGGGGGGGGGGAATGATGAGAATGAGTCATATCATTAGAAGGTTCGAAATTTTCTCCGGAAAGTTTAGGGAACAAGGTACCCTGTACACAAATTTTGTTTATTTATGCATTTACATGGAAATGTTTACATGCACCCATTTAAACACACATGAAATATACATTTCAGAAGATAAACACCATTTTTAAACAAAACATTATTTAAAATTTTAATATCTGGGTACAATTTATTTCTAATGTTCTTCGAAGGGTTTTTAATAATTCCGTGCATGGGATAGGACCAATCCCATATTGTAATCATATCCCAATCATAGGTTCTCAACGTGGGTGATAACGCCCCCTTGTGGGCGTTTGAGGCTTTCAGGGGGAGGGGGGAGGCAGTAAAAGACCCAGAGAAAATTAAGGGGCGTTGAGATGGCACGGAGGGGTTTGGACAGATTGACCAAATATAGTCTGAAAAAGACTGAAAAAACACGCTGATTATGTACTAACAAAAGTAAACTTTAATATTGTTTACATGTTGATTATGTGTATTTGAATCATTTTTAGTGTTTTCTTTGTCTGTGAGCAGGAAGATAAATGTTTCGTCCACTGCATTTCATTACGTATATTATCCAAGAAACATAATTAAATGTTAACCAGGAATTAACGTGCGATTCTTTAAAGTCTGAATTTGAAATTTATATTTCTTTTGAAAGCAATAGTTTATTATGAATTACTTCGTATCATCAAAGCCCCTGCCTGTCTTTATAACAATAAACTAAAACTTTTATTCCACTCTTAAATGAAGAAATTCAGTAGCGTTTCAATTCCAACAATATCTTATCTGTGACTAAAATATATAATATTACACATTTAAATATATTTGTGGCAATAGCCATTTCAGATTCGCAAGTAAAAAAAATGGAGCTTAAAAAAAATTAAAAAATATATTCCATTAGTAATAGAATATTTTTAAAAAATTTAACTCTTGTTTTCACCATGTATTATATACACTTTTGTTTATCTAGAGTGGGAGAGGGCGGTATCGAAATATTCATTAGAAAAGGGGGCGGTATCGAAATATTCACTAGCAAAGGGGGCGGTATTGAAATATTCAATAGAAAAGAGGGCGCCAGTTCAAAAAGGTTGGGAACCTATGGGATAGGTATTACGAGAGAATACTTTTACTTTTACGCTTTTTGTGTGTGTTGGACTCAATAAAAAACAGTTAAAGAACAGCTATATCTAAATTTGTGGATCTAAAAAAGAACGATTCGCCTAAATCCTTTATCCAAGCAGAGATTGTCGAATTTATTAAAATTACATTAAATGTAAAAAAAAGCCTTAACATTTTAAATACACGATTATCGGGAAAAATAAAAACCTGAAAAAAAAGCAATTTAAAGTTTGCAAAAAATGCAGACGTCACGTGTTCTGTTTTCAATTTTTGCTTCAACATACTGTTAAAAAAAGTCAAATGTAACTAGTTAAATAATTTAGCTAGAACTACAAAATATTAAACACGTTTAGAAAAGTCCCACAATCAAAATGAGGTAATAAGAAATTCGGTATTTTGGTCATTTTTAAGGTAATGTGTTCTCATAAGAGGTTAATCAAGTTATTCAGTACAAGAATATAGCATTAGATTTATTAAAATATTTAAAATATTGGCAGCTTCTGCATTTGTCCCGAATGGCTAAAGTTTTTCTTAAGTAGAAACATAACATAACGCTTTTCTGTTCAGGTTAATGATACGATTTCTAGAAATTTATAGGAACTAAAAACAACATTATTTTTATCTCTACTTTTATTTGTACGTAAGAAATAATAATAATGGGTGTAACATATGAAAATAAAATAAAACAAAGAATTTCAAACTTAAAAAACAGTAACAAATTGTATTTTCATTAAAAAAAAATTTTTTTTTGGAAGAATTTAGTATATTTTAAGCGGAATTTTCTTAGCCTTTACAGGCCCATAAGGTTTCTAAGAGTAAGTATAAGTATATAACTGTTTGAATTTGTTTAAACGTAAAATAAATAAAAAATCATAAGAAAAATGCATAACAATGCGTAGTTGATTTGGATCAATATGTCAATTAAATGTGGATCAATGTGTAGTTTTATCAGGCATTTGTTCAGATATACTTTATTATTCCATAAAGTTATGCTTACCGAATAACTTATGTGAGAAAACACCGTAATATATTATTACACTACACAATAAACTGGAATAAATAATAATAATACAGAGAGAGGGTTATATTAACATCGCACTATTGGAACTCCTCGAGGGCTATTGGTAACGAACCTCGTAATCTTAAATCTTGGTCGAGTGACGAGAACGACACCTGAGCTGGCATTCCCCTTTCCAAACTTCCTCACCACATCAACGGTTGGAACTTTAATAGACTTAACGAGAAGCGGCCTTCTATACAAGGCGGATCTTCAGCAACACAGGCTTGAACTCATGACACACTGGCCTCGAGTCCGTGACCTTGACCGCTAGGCTACCACGGCCACAAGAATAATAAATTATAGTTTAAAAAAAGCTAAAAAATATCCTTTTAGAGTCAATCGAACTAAGTTGTAACTTAATTTTTTAGTCGCCAAATCTGGAAATGGGATCTGAAATTAATCGCCTGATGCGAGATGGGATCTGAATATGTGAAATCATTAATCCTGATGATCCTAATCAGGACAATGGAACTAAATTATTGTACTGTCATCGGTCCTGGACAAGTGAGCAAAATTTCGAATTAATGTGACCTTTTAAGATGGGTAAAAATGGAGTTCAAAGATTCCGTTACATTCAAGGGAAGCTTATAAAAGGGTGTTAAAAATACAGCCCGCGGACGTTATATCATTTGCACCAGTTAATTTGACAGCCCCCCCCCCAACGTTCCCGTTTACGCTATTGCTTTCGGCATACCTTCTATTTTGACATTCTGCATTAAAAAAATGCGAGTAAGGTAACAATAAAAAAATCAATTTTAAAATGGGGGAATGGATTTCCCCTTGTCATAAAAAGGTTGAAAAACAAAAATTCCTAAATTATTACACAATTTTGAAATAAGTTCAGTTCCTCACTTATTGCAAATTTAAAAAATATTTTTTCTCATAGTTACTTACAATTCTGATTCATTGAACTCAAATAATGCACCTCATTTCAAACTATATTTTTATAGTCATGCATTTCCTAGAAACACCCATAAAACTTATCACACCCTCCACCTTTCATTCTTCATTGTCTGGAGCTCACAAAGAATGAAACAAGAATCACAGAGTAAGATTGCAGTTGCCTATGGAGACTAGGAAATTCTCTCTCTCTAATAGAGCAAAAGTACAGAAGCAAACAAGCAATTTGCGAAACAATATAGCTCAGAATTTGAAATAAAAATAAAACACGTTTCATAAATATTCTTGAATTCCTTTATGCCATCAGATTCTCGAAATGATGTTATTACTTCCAACTAAACATTATTTTGTGTGATTGCAATTTGTATACTTATATATAAAACAAAAATTACTGAAATTGACGGCAATGATACTTTATAGTGGTGTTGGTCGTAAATTCTTCGTCTATGGAGTTATTGTATTTTAACAATTTTTCAGAATGCATCTCGTTTTTTATGCAGTTCATATACGCATATAGGAATGCAGCATGCAGTATTATTCTGAAATTGTTTCTATGTATAGAAAGAAAAAAATGAAAATTTAGTGTTAAATCGAAGGTGAAATTCAGCTATTAACAGCTGGTTTCATTCGCGAGGTCTTGAAATTTGCTACAAGTATGGTAAACATTTTCTTACTCATAATCCTGTCATAGAGTGTGCATTAAAATTTCACGTAATCATAAATTTTGTATAGCAGGACCATCAAGAATTATATAAGAAACCAAAAAGACAGCCGTTAATAACGAACAAAATTCTGTATTTCAATCAAAAATGACAGTAGTGTTAGACATACTGATACATTTACTGATGATACCATTTTTTATCCAATTTGTAATAAACGTACAAGCATGTTATAAAGTAGCGATGACTGGTTGTTAATTAGTAGTTGTGTTCCGAATTTCAATATGAATTTTATATGTTGCGTGTACTTTTTGACTGTGTGAATTTTTTCACTGTGCACTATTTTTAATTTTTTTTTTAATTAAAATAAATTAATTTTGTTTTATAAATATGTAACAGGGATTTCATGATTTACACAAAAATTTTTAATTTAATGATTTTCATAATTTTTTGGTTGCCTCCTATGTGTATGTATGATGTAAAACAGATTGTGTGCTCAAAATTTCATAAAAGCTAACCATTTAGTTTTTTAAGGGAAAAACTTGAAACTTATGAAGTGATTTTAAAATGCTACTCCTCCTACAAAAATCAAAGTACATATATGAAATTTGATTTACAAGTACGTCAAACTCTGTATAACAAAAGTGGATATGGGTTTTGCGTTACCATGATTGGTATTCGTACAATAATTCTTTTTATGAATGCTTGTTGAAAATTCCTTAAAAAATGTGCAAATTCTAAATTTAATAATTTTTTTAAAAAAATAAGTATTGCTTTAATTGAACAATGCATACCGACTTTTATTCCATGTACTGTTAGGAACAAGTGAAGAAAATTTCCAAGTATTAAGCACAATAGAAAAATATCCTTAGCATTTTAAATGAAAACAAACTAGTTATTTTATCTTTCCGAGATAAGTCAGGTTAAAGTTTTGATTTTCCATTAAGATGTGAATAAAAACAAACGTAAAAGTTATCACAACTCTGCATTTTTTAAACTTAGAGCTTTCGAATTTTGTGAGTTTGTAGAGAATATAAAAAATAATTTAAACTAAAAAAAAATTAGGTTTGATTTTTTGATCGATTTTTGGCAATTGAATCGTACTATGCCCCCTTAATTACTTTTTTTTGCACGGTTTTTTGGGAAAATATTTAGTTTTCTTTTCATTTTACACACTTTAAGACACGGACATATTCCTAAATTTACCGTATGTCGCATATATATATTTTTTACACGAATGTTTTGTACGGTTTTCTAAGGAATGTATTTACTGTGTAAAAAAAGAGTTGGGTGTATGTCTTCTGAAAGTTGGTTGGTTAAAAATATTGAAAAGGTAGCAAATTTAATTAATTAGAATAACCAATTTCACACATATCGCATTTTACACACTTAGTTCTTTATTGAATTTATAAAAAGAAACTATTAATACTGCACACAATTCTAGATATTTCTAATTTTTCAATATACCACTTTTTGAGTAGTCTGCTGTGGTAACCTTTTCTATTTTTAGAATCAGTGCCTTACGTTATGAACCTGAACTTAGACATTTAGGTATTTTTATAAAGTAGGTAAATCGCACTTTAACCACCCTCTAAGAAAAGATGGTAACAAGATTTCAGATATTGAATTTATTTTTACATTACCAGCACAAACATATCCGATACGGTGTCATCTGATAAATTGTGAAAATACAGTGGTAACAGATTAAAATTGCCCATTTCACGAGCTGAAGTTTGGACTTCTCACGACTTAAAGTGTCGTGACTATTTTTTACATCCTAATTCGCTATCAGGAAAATGAATTTTTGTATAAAATCGCATTCTTCCTATTCCTCCTCTGCTTTTTCGTGATGATTTTGACCTAAGATATACTGGGATGTTTTTCTTAAAATAAAATCTCTGATGCGTAGGTAAATTAAATATCTCATAGAAAAAAATGCTAGAGAAAAATCTATTTCTACACTTTATATTTAGAGAAAATTACTCAAGAAAACCAACGCAATTTTTCCGAACAGTATAGGTTTAAAAATAAGCAATTTTGAATATTTTATGCCTACAGGGATGACTTGTTAGTTGAAAATAGATATTAATTCACATGATAAATATAAACTGAATGAGAATTGTTTTTAGAAAGTATAGGTTATAGAAAGTGTCCAAAATGTACCAAGCATTTAAATAGGTTTACGAAGATTATTAATAATTCTCATTTTTGTATTTATAATCAAAAATATTTTAATAACCTAGTTATTTAATTCAGTCATGTTTCTTATTCCCCCCTCTTAACTTTCACTCATCTTTTCATTGTTAAAAATATTTAAATTATGCTATACTCATTTAGGTGTAGTTTCTTGTTAGATCTTTCACGTTTTTATCGTAATTGCCTTCCTATTCCTGTATATTTTGCTTCACGGTAAATATCTTTTGAAGAATGGAGAAATTTGAATAATTTAACAGCACGTTCACTTATCTAATGACCACTTAAGTAAAAAACAGTAACTAGTTTTCCTTATTTTATAAAATTAATATTTAAATAAGAAAAATGAAACAGATATACAGAACTGGATATTATGATAAAGGACTATAAACACAACTTTTGAAAAATGTTAGTTGACCCAAAACACCCAAACAGCTAATTAAAATATTTTCGCATTGCTTTTTTATATAGAGTTTCATTTGTTTCAATTTCACCTTCCTGAATCGTAGAATTTATCGTTCACTTAGTGAACATATTAGTAGCGAAAAAAACTGGTATTAAACTATACTCTTTAACAGAATAACGGATTCGTAATCGATGGTTATCAAATCTCATACTTTAAAGACCGTTGCATTGAAATTGCCGCAAATTTGATGCGATTTATTTAAGCATTTAGTAGTGATGCTGTTGTACAACGCGTTAATTCAAAGAATATAAATCAGATAAAGAGTGTCGATAGCTAGTGAATACATGATGTGTACAAAAAAAAAAAGAAAAGATTTGACCATAATTTTTTTTAATTAATAAATCGTACCAGGGAAGCATAGTTTGGTAAAATTATACAAAATACGCAGGCATAAACATTTTGAATACCTGTAGAAAAGGGATATCAAACTCACGGCTCGCAGGCCTCCTGCTGCCCGGCCATTATATCGGCGCATAATAATATGTAATAAAATAAAAATATTTCTCCCGAAATAGGAAAGATAGTAGCAGAAAAGAGATGGAAGGTGTCAGGATGTAAACATTAAATTTTTCTTGTTTTTTTTATATGTTTATTATAATGTATTTTTCAAAATAAACTTGCGTTTCTATGAATATGGATTTTTTTTGTCACCCGCCTAAGTTAAACCTTGTTTGTTTGGTCCATGTTAGCATTTGAGTTTGATACCCTTGCTGTAGAAGCAAGCTGTCAGTCGCCGGTGGGCCACAGTTGAGTGAAGAAGTATAAGTGACGCCTTTGGATTTTCGTCTACTACAAAATGATAGAAAAACTGGAACACAGCTCTAATACATCAATTAAATTCATTAATATAATTCTACCGAATTTAAAAAAGAACGTCATACAGAAGGCGATAAGCCATGTATGCACGTCCCAAAAGAGGCGTCCTAGTGCTGCTTCTGGCGGAATTACTGTAAGAAGTGTGTGGTAATGTTAGAGTGCTGTATCTGTATAAGAGAATTTTTTATGCACAAAAGTCAGATATTTTAATACTTTTCGACTGAGAGAGTGAGTGTTTGACCGTTTATTAACGGAACTCGTAATTTTGAACTACGGTCAAGTGACAAGGAACACCTGAACTGGCACACCCCCTTTCCAAACTTCTACCTCAGGCCAACGCGAGGATTTTGAGCCTCGACAGCCCCTCTACACGGCGGGTCTTCAACAAAACTTAGGACTCAAGCTCATTACATGCCAGCCGCTAGTTAGTGACCATGATCACTAGGCTAATGAGACCACTTAATACTTGTCAAATATTTAAATAAAGCACAAATAAAGGAAAATTAAAAATAACTATTCATTTCACCCCTTTAAAATATGTATGAAATTCTCCATAAGAAACGAGCAAATATCGAAAGTTTTAGTCTTGCTTCCCCCATGATGTAACCATATGCAAAGAGATACGATGTATCCGTGAAATAAAAAACCTCAGCAATTATTAGACTGTTTGTCAAAAGCACATTCGTTTCATCTACGCGATCCAACAAAAAGAAATCAACACCTCCCCCACTTATATTAGGTTGCTCCATAATTATTGGCCTGAAAATGAGACACGAAGGAAAACATGAGTCACAAAGAAATAAAAATGGATTTTATTCATCACAGTAGCCGCCATCGGCAGAAATACACTTCGTCCAACGAGTTTTGAGCGAAAAAATGCCCAGGGCAGAAGTAGGCATCACATTGGTCAAAGAAATCACCAACCCCTGAATCAAAGCATCCTGGTTCGGGAATTGTTTGTCCCTTACAAACCTGTCCAATTGATGAAACATGTGATAATCAGTCGGAGATAAGTCTGGAGAATTAGGTGGGTGTGGAAGAAACTCATATCCCAACTCCTGGATCTTTTGCCGGCTACTAAAACTGAAACATCAGGTCGAGCTTCATCATGAAAGAATATGGGACCTAACCTATTAACATGTGCTGGTTTTTTGATGCAAAGTTTCCTGTGAAATTCATCCAATTGATGAAGGTACACGTCCTTATTAATGATCTGGCCTCTTGGAAGGAATTCATAATGGACCACGGTCTTGGCGGTCCCCCAACGGAGACGAGAACTTTCTGGGGATGGGGGTTTGGCTTAGATATCTGTTTCGCAGGTTCGCTTTTATGCAGCCACCGTGCTTTGTCGTACAACACCCATTTTTCATCCACAATCAGGATATAATGCAAGAATGACTCTGACCTCACGCTTCTATAGAGATTTAGAGCTCTCCAGACGCCGTAGACATTGCTCCTTTGTTAGGGTATGGGGTACCCATGTTTTGAGCTTTTTCAACATGCCAATTGCATCCAAATGTCGGGAGATTGTCTGTGATGACACAAATGATTCGGCTCCTAGCTCTTATACCATTGATCTTGACAGAGCTTCGATTTTCTGTCATAAGGGTCCACATCGTACAGCACTGGACGACAAGCTCCAGGCTTATGGTCAGTCCCCATATTGCTGCTACGAAACTTAGAAAATAATCTACGGACAGCCTGCTTTCTAGTCGTGCCCGCCTCTCCATGCTCTGTTGACGTTGGCCACTGTTGCAGCCGCCGAATGTCCCAACCAGAACCCGTGCTGAATTACGATGCACAATTCGCGTTGCTCCATCATGTCCATAACCGCTTCCAGAGCCCTGACGGCTTTTATATAGTGTGTGGACTTTTTCACTTCACGTTGTAGGGGTGGTTGGTAGTGAATCACTACTATACGGGTTAGTACGTAAAAATTGCCTGTATCAATTGAGGCCAATAATTATGGTACAACCTGATGCATACTATTTATGAAGGTAAAACAGCCACTACTAAGTGAAACACGCTTGGCTTTTTTTTCTAAATATTTCCAGATGGGTCCTCTCCCCTCTCTTAGATATTTTCTTTTAGTATTGAATTTAATCAAAGCGTTTCAGTAATAACAACAATAATATAGCTTAAAGCCTTACAGAATAAAAGGAATTCTACATACAAAACTGTAATTTTATGAATTTGTTTTTTGAAAAAATCTAACGAGAGAGAACAATATATAATAGAAATTACATTGTTAAATGTTCCTTTATAAGGTTACAATCAAATTCGTATCTATGTTAGCAAAATATTAGATGGAAGGCAATTATAGTAAGACGATTTTTATGCCGTAAAGTTGTAAAACGATGAAAAACAATTTTATTTGTGAAACGGAAACAAATCTCATAACTCTTCAGAAACGTTTCCGCTTGATTTCTAAAGTAACATGTTTATTCTTAAAAACTTCAGCATTAGTTGGAGAAACATTATCGAAATGTATAAAATGAAAAAAAGTTTTTTGTTTCCAAATTTCATAATATAAACTATTAAAGTATCCGTAATTTACTTGAAACTCGTTTGAAGATAATACGAAAGCTATTTGTGCCATTTTATAAAATAATTCATTGTTATTCTCACTCCAATTCTATTTTCAGAATAACAGATGTGTTTTATAAACGAGTTTTGTTTCTCGTTTTATGTGGTAAGCAACACAACTAGGTTATTCTCATCAGCATTATATCAAGTAGCGTTACTTGTTGCAAATAAAGAGCTTCATTTTTTTATGTTAAAAATGACCTATACTTATCGACTTGGTTGGTAACTTTAATGTAAATTGCAAAATTCGCATGGGTTGAATCTATTTAAAAATGCAGGATACGTATGTTTTGTGAGTAGTTACTCTAACACGGAAGGAAGAATATTACCTTAATATTTGCAAGCATCTCTCTTGTTGTGTTTTAGATTTCTGTCGAATCTCTTTTCAAGTTCCTTTTTGAACAAGTGTGAATTGATCAACAAAACAATCCGTTTTAACATATACAATGAGTTTCAGAAAAAAATCAGTTATAAAAAATTTCACACCAATGACATAATTCTTACTCTATGTTATCTTTTTTTTTAAAGCTGGTTTATTTTATCTTAGAATAAAGACCCAGAGTAGATTGAAAATGTTATTCAAATTATCAACATTTCATTTACGTGACTGATTTATATCGTTTCATCTCTATTTCAAAGATAACACAGTACAGTAACGCCTCGATTTACGCTACCCCGACTTACGCGAACCCGCAGTTACACGGTTCTCACATCTCGCCGAATCGTCTTTTGTTTAAAAGGGGATGGTAAAATTGGTAAATTTAATGGTAAATTGATTAATTTGAATGGTAAAATTGGTGAAATTAGTGTTGGGATTGAAGAATTTGTCGATTTTGCCAGATTCATAAATTTAGAAGTGAATAGTGATGCCATTCAAGTACCACTGGATTACCACAATCAAGAATTGATAAGCTCATTGGAATGCATGAGCAAAAACAAGACATTAAATAACTTGAGTTTTAGACCCAGTTCAGATAAAAGATCGAAGAACGCGGTTGTGGAAATTTGACAAAAGGCCTCAGTTTAATTGAAAAAGGGTTACACATTTTAGAAAATATAGACTCTAATGACAAAACAAGGAATAAAAAAAATTATTTGCATGCTGCGAGGAAATTTTGCGGGAGGGAAAAAAAATCTTTGAATCGACAGATTACTTTTTTGGTTTTATGAAAACTTCTACAGCAAAATAACTTCGGCCTGCGATTTTCATTTGTATTAGCTGAGATTTTATTAAACTTTTTTTCTAAATTATTATTTGCTTTCGTCTTTGGCCTCAAATAAAAATAATTGATATGCATTTATATGCGAAAACATACTCCGACTTATGGAATTTGACTTACGCGTTTACCACTCAGTCCGACCTATCGCTCAAGTTCGGGGTATTACTGTAAAACTTTTTTTCAATTTGAATTAACATCGCACTTAATACAAGCGTCATTAGCAACAATTGACTTTCTCACCCCTCTATATAAGGATTTGGAAGCTCAGCACCATTTAACGGGTAACAACACATATTATTCCACATGACGGGTTTTTAATTAAAAAATGAGGACTCTCTCACTCTCTCTAGAGCATACAGACTGATTTATTAATTGGTTGCTTTTAACGTCACACTTCAAAGCGCCGTGAGGACTATTAGCTAAGGATCTCATAATTCTGAATTAAGTTCCGATAACGAGGATCCCTGAGCACTGAGGAGGACCTGAGCTTCCATCCCCCCCGCCTCAAACTTCCGCACCACTCGAAAATAACAGAGTAGAATTAATAGAATACATTTAGGAAGTCTTTCCCTAATATTCAGACACAGTATAAACACATTTCGTAAATAGTTTCGGGTAAGATATTCCCGACACTCACGTGAATTTAAGTGTGCGTGAATGTAAGACATTTATAATGTTATCGCGTTATTTTGAACATTTAAAAATATTACATAATTAAGCAATTATTCTTTTTAATATATGTTAAATTAACGATCCATTTACACAAACACATTGTAAATTGTTGTTTAAATGAAAGAAATTTTAACTTTATGTTGAATATTTCCAATACTGAACAGATTTAATGATATTAGATTTTGTTTAAGTTGGTTTAATACAAAAATTACTATAAAGCAATTATGATACATACAGACAGTGGCGTAACGTACAACCCCGTAATCACCGCATTGCGAGGGGCTCAGGATTCTAGGGGGAGGGGAGGGGAAAGCCTGACGGATGCCTAGTACGTATTTAACCAATTTATAAAATATTAAAGGCAAATACTGTCTTTGCAGGAGGGCCCTAATATTCTCCGTTACACCACTGCATACATATCGTGTGTACGACTCAAAAGGTCAGAAAAATCTAAGGGTAGAATATTGGGAGAAATGAGTATGGTAACAAAATATTATTTCCATCTATACTTATGCAATATTCATAAAAGGAATTAATTTATCCTGGAATGAGACAGTTAATGAGTCCATGTAATCCGGATGAATGGATCATCCAGATTGTGAAGATGAAACAGAATTCGATGATGTGTCTGAAGATATGATAAAGACAAATATGACGAACTTTTATGCTACCCAGTAATGAAAGTTCATTAGGTATATCATTTCCTTTAAATAAACATGTAGTAATGCACTTTTTTTTAGTGCTCATTGTCTATTTTTAAAGCCATGACTTTGATATCCGGTGTATAACGTACATCTGTAAATTTCGATCTTAATTTGTGTTAAAAGTGCACCTTATATGCCACAATATACGGTATTTATATTTTCTTCTTTACTTGAGCAACAGATCCAGATGGGTCCTGGTTTCCTTCATTCCAGTCCAAGCCGTCCTTTTCTTGACTAAGGTTTTCCAATTTGTCACTTTAATAGTTTTCAAGTCTTTCCAGGCAGTCATCCACATGAGTTTTTAGTCTCCTTTTTCGGGTATTGAATGGCTTTGCCAAGATCTTTTTAGTGGCTCGATCGTTATTCAATCTTATTAAGTGTCCTGCCTATTTATAATCCTCTCTATTTCTATAAAATTTAATAATTTCTGGTTCTTTAAATAGTTTATTTTCCCAGTTGGTTCTTTATTACTCATAAATTTGTCTAATAATGTAATGCTAAAGTAAATCTGCAAATGTTTTCGAATGAAAATACGAGAGAAATGTATTTCAACCAGTAGGTGGTATCCGTTGTGCCAAATACCACTTAAATTATTCCTGAAGTTTTCTAGTCCTTATTACCCCAACATGGGTATAAGTGGGTAAAAGATCGATTTTCTGTAAGCGTTTAAGGTACATTTAAAATCGTTTAACACGAAACTGAGTGGATTGGAATATTTTTTCATGTTAAAAGAATTTCGTGTTGAACAACATTGAAAAAAAATTCACAAAAGTAAGCTTATTAGAATACTTTTCATGAACATAGATATGTATATATGCATGCATTTAATAAAAATCAATGAAACAAAAACATTCACAAGACCTTAATCAAATTTAATACAAAATATTCAATCTAAAAAAAAACCATTAGGGGCTTTTGGGAAAATAATTTGATATTTTTCTTTTCATTGCCTTTTTTAGCATCAAACTGTTCGTTGTCATCAATTTTGTTATTCATTTCGCCATTGTAATGTGCGTCAAAATAAGTGCGCATACTTTTCATGATGTTCCTCATTTCGGATGACATCGAAACATGAGCTGTGTTATTCATTTCATTTTTGTCGTCGGAATATGTATCAAAGATATTTTTTGAGTCTTGGACAATCTGTCTTTGTCTGCCCTAATTGGGGCTGTACACGCATTATCATCATGTACTGTAATGAATTCTTCTGATGATGCAGTAGGATAGTTCAATAATACAGAAACTTTCGAAAACACCCCTCTTAAATCTAACTTGAGTGGCTAGTGTTTTCCGTATTTTGCTCATTCCCAGAAGGGAAATCTTTTCGCGTTAATCGATTTTAGTTTCGTGTTAAGAGAAAAAATACATGAAAATACATAGTAGTTTGTCAGGACCGTTGTATTATTTCGTGTTAATCGATATTTCGTCTCAAGCGTTTTTACGTTAAAGGTAATTTACTGTAATTTATGTGTAAATGAAAAAGAAAGCTGCATTGATCTACCGTTAAACGGCAGTCACAAAAATAAATGCGTTATCTTTAAATAGATCACTTCTGCTTCTACATAAAACTGAATACCCACTATAGAATGAAGAAAACAAAGGAAATTTTTATTTCAATCTTGAACATGTTTTTGCGGGACAATATTTTTATATATGATATCATTTAATAATTTATTTGAAATAAAACAAGTAACATAAAAAAATTGAAGTCGATTCATTCTTAGGTCAACAAAGAAATTTTTTATTTTAGTTACTTTTATTAAATAGTTACAATTAAGAAAATAAGTATATACATATGACAGAATCACAATATTTAGTGACAAAATAGAAAGCGATTTTCCTTGCAATAATTTTCCATTTTCCTTTCTGTATATGTGGTTGGCCTATTTTTTGTGTTTGTTACTATTTATTCATTAATTAAATTTAATTATTCTAATAAAATAGTATAGTAAAAAAAAGAAATCACATTCTCAGAAATTAGGCCATCCCATTGGGATTCGAGCCCACAAATCTTTGGATTAGAAGTCCATCGCGCTATCCATAGCGCTACAGGGACACAACGAACGATTTTCCTTTCTATATATGCTGTTGGACTATTATTTTTGTTTGTTACTATTTATTCATTAATTAAGTTTAATTAATGAATTAATGTTTGAAAAAACTGTATTAACATCAAGTGCATCCACTACAAGTTCATAAAATTCTTTTAGAACTTGAATGGATGAACAGAAAGTATTTTATTGATGATTGAAAATTTAAACTATATATATATAGGGGGACAATGAACTAATAGTAGGATTTGAAAAAAAAATTCCTCTTCTTAATACGTTATTCAGGTAAACTTATTTCTAACAAGAGAGAAACCATAATAAAAATGCTTAACACTAAAATAAGCTTCAATTACTTTGCATTGTTAAACTGGTTTTAATAATTGCGTAGCATTGAAATTATATTTAAAGATTTTGTTTTGATTATATATCATTAAGCTTTTATAATTATTTTTGACAACATAAGCATTTATGATTTTTCTGTATTAAATAGAACTAAATATTAATTAAACAGAATCTCTCGATATGTTTTTTTTTCAAATGTATTTACTTTCAATGAATTCGTATAATTAGTTCTGTGAATTTAATGTTCCATGAAATCCAAAAGATTCATAACCACTTTTGTGCAGATTAATAAAGTCATACCATAATTAATTACTAATATCAGAATATTTTTTCTATCTGTCCTCAATTCTGGATCTATTCAACATTAGACGAATACAAATTTTTATTGATACTGTAATTAGGGAAAACCAAATTAATGATATCTTCGTGGTTAAGTTTTTTTGAATAACTATTGTTTAAAAAGTATATTTAACAAAGTCAGTTACATTATTATATAATTTTTAGTTAAAAACCGTTGCTAAAAATGTATTATATACCTGTTTCCTTAAAATAAAATACGCGTAATATTAGGTTCTGTTAAATATAACTTTCCTCACCCCCAATCGTGTTAGAAAACAAACAACTCAAAGCTCAAAAAATAAAAAATTTTAATTTTAATTTCTTGAAATTCTGTTCAAATGACATATTTAACCTCAGATTTATCAATCACTGTTTTATTACAAAATTTACAGTTCCTTATGTTAATATAATCACTGTTATTTTAAGCGATTTCATATAATAACTAAGACAAAGTGCTCTAGTTTTTTCAAAAATTAAAATACCTCTTATCCTGAAGGTCCTTTCAAAAATGAATAACATAGCCACACATCAGAATTGAAAAATTGAAAATTTACTCATAAGCTTTTGGTACAGGATGGGCCTCGTTCATGTTATTTTTTATAAATCTTTACCCATTTTAGTAATAATTTCCTTTTTATCTTCTTAATTTTAGCATATTTTCCTTAAAATGTACTAAACAAATCTAAAAACTACAACAAAAAAATCCCCATTTCTCTATTTTTTTAAAAAAAAGTTGTCGCAAGAAGTCGGATACCTTAATAAAACAAATATTTCAAACTCTTGTTTCAGACAGAATTCAGTATTTTAAATACATTGTAAAATCTTTTTGGCAGGCTCAATTGATTCCTTTCACAGGTGTGTTCTTTCAAACATATTCTTACATTAACTTCGAATAACTGTAAGTAAAACGTTCTCAGGGAAAAAGATCGAAAATTAAAAAAGAAAAGTTTTGACAAGATCTTTCATACATCGTTTGCCAAGCGAAACACTTGAAAAGCCTATTTAATTTCGATTATGATTATTATGTCATATCGATAGCATCCAGATAACCCATACGCCATTTTCTAGTATTTAGGAACACGAAAACCACTAGACCTTGATTCACCAGTTACTATAGAAATTTTAAAGGAAAAGAATCTATTTAAAAAATTAGAAACTGAAAAGAAAATATATTATTTATTCATTGGGAAAATCGAAATTTTAGAACTGACGACGTTTTTATTCATACCATTTCTTTTAATGGACTTTGCAAGATTAAGGTCAACATTTTAAATGTTTGGTAATACATCAGGCTTTAAAAATTAACAGTGCATTCAGTTTAAAATGAAACTTAAGTATTAAAAATTATCATTTTACGAGCTTTTGTAAGCATAAATAATTGCTCTTGGAATACCTAAATGGTCAATAAACTTAAATGTAAGCAGAGGATACTGTTTTTAAAATTGTCTTAAAACTCTTAATATCATTAATAAATATCATGTGATCGCTGTGTACAAGCACGCAATATGAATCATAAGCTTGTTATTGATTTTAATTTCTATGTATTTGACGTAGTCTTTGTATTTTTAATGAAGCATTGTCTACTCTTGAGAGATTGTAACAGCAAAAACTTTGTTATAGTGTCTGAAAACTAATCTTGTAATGATGGAACTTGTTATTTATGGATTCATCATCAGGAGATCAATAAGTATTTAGGTGTCTAAAATAAATCAGATATAGGAAAAAGGTTTTGAACTATAAAAAGGAAAACATTATCAGATTGTTTAATGGATAAGGAATTTAAAAATTTTATTTCATAAATCTAAATCAGTAAGCGTAATCTATAATTTATCGTAGTATGATATGTGGCAAAGTTATAAGCTATTATAATATTTTTATCATGACGCAACAATACAAATACAAAAAAGAAAGAAAACACAGTTTTCAAAACAAATAATAGTTCATTAGTGTCAAAAAGTCATTTCAGTTTTGATCGAGTTTCGTATTTTGAATTTCCGGTACTTAAGTATTATACAGTCGACCAATTTCGTCAAATGAAAAGAAGTCACGATATGCAGCCAATAGTAGAAAATCAGTCTCGCGCTTGTTCAAAGACCATAATAACAATGACAGCATATGACGTCATTTTTTTTAATTGGCTTAGTTTTTCCGTTTGGCGAAATTGATTGATGGTATGGTATGTAAGTACCTAATATTCATATGACATCTGAGATAAAAAGTAAAATCTCCGATTTGAAATAAAAGAAAATCAACCATGTAGTCTTTTCGCAAATGCTATTTTTTGCAAAAAAAACAAACAAAAAAAAATTCAAAAGACTAAGCAAAGAGTTAAAACAAGTGAAAATATAATGAGAATATTCAAAAAAATTCATGTATATTTTCCTCTACTTGGGTCAAATAGTCAACCAGTTAAGTAGAAATTAAATAAAGTATTTTACATGCTAAAAAGAAGAGTTCCGTTGTTATTTTAAGCAGAAATTTGGGTTCAGAAGGGCTATTAGCGACTTTTATAATATGATAAAAATTGAAGCAAGGTTATGCGACAAAAAAGACACTCAAGCTTACTTTGTAAACTTGGTGAAATCAAAATTCAAAACTGTAATTGGATATGTGAATACCATCATAATGTAAAAATCACAACTTCTACCACTAATTGGCGCGGGCTTTAAAAATATTTTAATATTCATTTATTTAATCTTTGACTCCCTTACTTCTATCTTAACTATTAAAATACGAAATATGTGATTATACTTCAATCAATATATTTTTAAAAAAATGTTTTGTAACATTTTATTTCAACCCATTAAAAGTTTTAAAAAGCAAATTTATTTTAAATGCAAAGTTTTCTATAAACAAGTGTAACATTACCGAAAATTCGTATATTAATTTTTAAACTTTTGTATGGCCAGTTTTCATAAAAACATTCTATACATATTAAGAAAATTTTATTGTCAAAATGATTCTTTCATTGTGTGTGTTTTCCTCTTTTTATTAAATAAAAATCTGCAATAAATCCCTCTTCCCCATTCTTTAACAAAACCAATTTTTAATAAAATAGCATTACTTTATTAAACTTTTTCAGGTTAAGACCATTCTATGATTCATTTATATTTTAAATGGGCTACAGTTACGGAGATAAAGTTACTTGTGTTATCATAAATTAGAGAATATCTTTTCAAAAAGTTTATTTTCTTTGGAAATATTCAATTTATTTTTGAGTTGTAGGAACACGATGATGGAACGTAGAAAAATTATTTTTCTCATAGTGACTCTAAATAGATTTATCAAGTTTCATGAACGCAGTTAGTGAATTATTGTTTAGACAAGAGATGGCAAACCAGTGGCACGCGACACAATATTTTTGGCACGCCAGTGATCAAAATGGCTTGCATTTTATTTCAAAAAATTTCGAAGTTCCCTATGAAATATTACGAACAAACGCGAGTTGTACAATTGCTTATGATGCAAAGTTTGTCTACGCATAGCACAGTCAATTTCATTGACAACTGTATTTTAAAGTTTATCTGTGTATATTTACGATTTTTAACTGTTATTTAACATGGCTAGTTTAGCAAAAGAACAAAAAGTACAAGATAGTAAGTGCAACAGAGATTTTCAAATTTGGTGGACAGAGAAACATGACATTATTAATAAATAATTAATTGCTCAGAAACCGTTTGGCAGATGACTCAAATTCAGATTGTATTCTATAAAAAGTAACATCTTATAATCCTAATATAAGTTATTTGTCATCCAATCTCCAACACAACAGAAGTCCCACTCTAATGTTACTTTAATTTCAATTACACATATAGCTGAAACATTTATAACTATACAGTGCTAAAGGTATTTTTAGTAGTAGAGTTTTGTGTTGTTAGTATTTAGTTTTACTATTTTCCCAATAATCGCAAGTCAAAGTTATTTGACAACACGTCTATACCTCTTTAAACACTTCTTTAGAAAAAATGGCACGTTGATCTATAAAGGTTCGCCACCCATGGTTTAAGCCATTCCTAATTATTAAAGTATAATGAGCCATATTGAATTAATAAAAGTAAAATACACATATCTCGTAATTAAAGGCATTTATTCGTTATATGTAGCAATACAAAATAATTGTTATTCGATAAATATTTTTCAAATCTTTCGTAAAAATAGTTAAATGAATCAAGTTGAATATGTGGGTAATTTGTACGTTTTATTAATTCAGTTTAAATGGGAAAGTTTACAGCTTACAGAACTATTTCAACGAGTGTTTTTGCTGTAAGGCAATTAATTTAGAAATTTAGATTGTGAATCACTTAAATAACCTTGAACTTCACGTATTAAACGATTTATACTGTTCACATTAATTGCGAATAATTACAGAGGAAGAAAAATAAAGGACATTCTAATATTCTAAACGTAGTAAATAACACGCAAAAAAACTATTATTACTTAAAAGAGACTGTGATATTTTTTTTAAGAATAAATATATATACTTAAAATTTTATACTTTAGGAGCATATATCCTTTTACGTATCTGATTTCCTTTTAATTTGTTCTAGAAATGAAATCTTGTTCATTGGTATTCCTGAGATTAAAAAAGTATTCCTCCTCAAGTAAGAGTATAATGTTTTTGTCTAGTTTAAGTGTGTTATAGTTCCTTTAAATCCTATTTTTAGTCAAGAATACTTTTTATTTCTTCGTAAAACTATGTTTTTGTGGTAATGACATTTTAGTATCATGAATATGAGTAGAGACAAATCAATTTTTTCAAAAATTAGTGATTTCAATGAGAACATATCAGTTTTAAAACTACTTTAAATGAAAAAAAAAAAAAGGAAAAATCAAGTATCAAGTTTCTATTTACCATAATATTCTGAAAATAATTCGGATAATTTTTAGATTTATACACGTATGGAAATTTCTACCCATGAAAATTATTCTTTAATGAGCGCAAGTGATTGATTATATATGTCAATTGTATCCATAGGAATATTTGTAGCTAATAAAGTAAGTTAATGCTACAATTTATATGTAGCTTTTATTGGTATTTCCTGAATGCTTTCAGCAAATGCATCTTGTTTCATAAAAAACTAGCCCCAATGAAAAAATATTCCATGTGTACAAAGTAGAAAGTAAAAAGATGGATTCAAAATATTTTAAAAAATATTTTTACAGTCATAAACATCAAAAAATATGTATCAAGTACAATTTCTTTAATATTTACCAATCAGTACACGACTTATTTGTAATAACTAATAAAACTGTCAGGTTTTAATATGCTTCAAATAACATTTAAAATCTGTAATATCATGCAATTCAGTCATAACAGACAGGTAAAGAATTTTTTTAAAAAAAAGTGTGTGTGTTATTCTAAAACAAGATACTAATAAAAAAAAATCTTCTTTTCGGGAAAAAAGCGCAAAAGTGTTTCTTATCACTGTCGTCTAAAAGTGGTTCTAAACATATAAGAAACTGTATTAAACAAAGAAAAACATCGAGACAAGACAACCATCGTGGACAACGTTCCGCTTTACTGATCAAGCGTTTTGTATTCTTTACACTGTGGAATCATCCAGTAGAGGGCAGGAGGAAAGATGTTTGGAAAGCTTTGGAAATCGTGATTCGATTAAAGATTCTTTTTCACTCTTAACAACTCGAGATAATTGTTTATAAGCGATATGCAGACCGAACATTAAATTTTTAAATGATCGTTTCAATTTCTCTATAATTAGTTAACTGTTGTTTTTTAGAATCGTAACGTTACCTTTTGAAACATATTGAAAAACATTAGAAAAAAATACAGCAACAAAATATTTAAAAAAAAAATTTCTAAATAAAGTACACTATGGAGAAAATCTTCAGGACAAAAAAATTAAAAAATAATAAAATGAAAATTTTTGGAAATTTGAATTATGTAACTCAGAAATATTTGTCCTCAAACCCTGGCTTAACTTACGAGTTATTACTTTGAACAATAAATTTAATTTCTAACATTCTCAAACTCCTTCTAACAATTATATTACAAAGACCTTTCTAAATTGCTAAGGGAAGCAAAATAGATACATTGATAATATATATATATAATATAGCGAACTATATATATATATATATATATATATATATAGTAACATAAAATGAAAGAAATACATGGCATAATAAAATTGATAATACAAAATTATATCACTAACAAAGCTAGAAGATTTAAACCAGATTCCAGGAAACACAACTTTAAAAATGATGGAAAAGTCTATATATATATATATATATTCAAAATTTCTCTACAATAGAGAGATGAATTACATGATTAATACTTAAAAGAATATCAATTGCCAGATAACAAGACAACAGAATTTAGAAGGAGATGTGAAAGATTGAAATAACACAGTAAAATATAAAAGAATGGATGCTTCAGTATTATCAACATTGCTGACTTAGGACAGCTAGTATACATAAAATTTTCTTTAAAAAAATCCTTCCGTATAAAAGTGGGGTTGAACATGTTTTTTGGCCAGTCAACCTTCCCCTTTTTTGTTAATAATACCAAGCAAATACCAATTGGAAATAATGGATAGGAAATCTAAATCCATTATAAGGAAAAGGTAATATATATATTCAAAATTATTTGATTTAATTAGTAGGACTTTAAAATTTACTTTTCAAATGTACTTCATGCGCATAAACTAAAATTATCCAGACCCATCGATGAAAGACGCTTTCAATGCAGCTGCTTAAATAATCATGGGGAATTTTTTGTATGGTTTAACTGTGCAATTTGAAATACGGTTAAATCTATGAATAGAATCAGGG
>BMAO01029611.1:0-133667 GCA_019973975.1 Trichonephila clavata | reverse complement strand
AAATTGCAGGGATTAAGATCCGGTGAACTTGGGTCATGATTGACCATTATTCAATGTGGTCTTGTTTTTATACAGTCCGATGGGCTTAAAATTTGCATATATGCCATCGATAAGCATTGAAACACGGCACAGCGCCATCTATCTGGTGAAAATGGCGATTTTTTTGCATATTTGATTTGCGCATGTTCTGAAACGTGTAGATACCAAATTTCACTGGAATATTCCCAGTAGTTTTCTCTACAGCACTCCTTGAACACTTGCAGTTTAATTATGGCCACTCTGTACTTACTATTGAGTAGAGATCCCCTAAGAAGGGGGTTTGAGCGAGTGTTACTGACAAAAATTCCCGTTTTTGTACTATTACATCAATATAACTGAAATTTAGGAAACGTATTTCTTTCCTTTGGGGAGAGATCTAATAGGAATGAGTTTTGCTGAACCGACTCTCAAGGGAGGGGGGAGGTCCTCTGTAGAGGTTTTACAGACAAAACATTTCCTTTTTATGAGGTATTATAAACTTGAAATTTGGCAAACATATTCTTTCTGTTGAGTAGAGATCGGCTAAGAATGGGTTCCCCCCCCTGAAAATCTACTTTTAAGTGAGGTTGTGTGTGGGTGTGGGGGAGGGGGGTGTTAAAGATAAAAAAAATTCCCTTTTATGAACACATTAAATCTCATTGATAGGACTCAGATGAAAACAACTTAAAAGGCATACAATATAATATAAAAACCAGCGAAGTAGGTGGTCATCGGCTACTAATAGATATTTTTTAAAAATATTTCTACGTGTAGTTAGAAGAAAATAAGATATTCGTTCATTAAAATGGTTTCCTAAATATCGCAAATGAAAAAGAAAATACATCGTGTGTTGAACTTCAAACCGTATTGTATATGTGAAAATATTTCCAGAGGGGTTAAAAACCAGGTGTGAAATAAAAAAATTATTTTTCTTGAAAACAAATATTAAAAGTAAAACAAAATAATTTTAACTCCATTGAAAAGAAATATTCACCTGAATTTAAGAATTCACAAGGCTTTGAAAAGATATGGGAGAATTCGAAATATAAAGAGATATTTCTTAACTTTTTATCGCACCAAAATAATTTCATCTTTCATTCGCATTGCTATCGCATATGTTCTAAGAAAAGATTTATTTATGAAAGAGTAAAAGAAATATATGAAACAGAAGCTGGAACTAAATGAATTTTAAATTCTGCCAGATGTGCCTCTTTTTTTGCTGTATATGAATTGACACACAAAACACACGGGGGACTTATAAAAATATTTCTTTCAAAAATCGTCAACATTTTATTAAGCTAAACGTAGAATGAAAAAAAAAAATCTTCCAGACAATTCCTTCGAGCTTCATTGCTTAGACTGTGATATGAAGAGAATATATTTTCTTCTCCAGTAATTGGATCTTCGCCAGAAAACAACCGGCATCTCTTTTTTTTTTCTTTTGTCACATTCTTGTTTTCTTCACACAGCTTGGAGGATTCTACTTGGAATGCATTTCGGGTCTTTTCCACCCATTGAGAGTTTTAGGAAGGATAATACAATATCGATGGTGAGGACACTTTCTTTCAATGGACGCAGCAGAGTGGAAAATAATTTTCAACACTTTGTTGTCATTGATGGATGCTGGAACTGGATTACAAATGAGAAAATGTTTAGGAAATTAGAACTTGTGGCACATTTTCTTTTTTCTCTTTTGCATCTTTACTCCCCCTCCCCCCTACGTAAGTTAGATTTTATGGCAATAAAATTCTGTCAAAAGTTCGACTTGAATTCCAAAAGAACAAGAAATTGGAAGATATTTTATTAATGGTGATGTTTTTCCGCTTATTCGAAAGGAAGAAAAATCGTTTAAACTGTCTTTGTAGTTACTCAAAACATTTATTAAATAAAACGAACTTTTGAATGTATGCATGATGAGATGAAATAAATAAAAAATTTGAAAGATTGAAATACAGATTTGGGATATTAGGTTTAATAAATTATAGTTTAAATAAACTAAGAAACACGCTTTTTTGGCTAATCGAACTAAAAAGTAAAAAATAATTCTTAATATTAGAATAAAATGATTAAGGAGAAAATTAATATCATTGTGGTAAAAACGTGTGGGGCGCTTTGTACTACATTTTTATACTAACTCAGCATTTCGGAATAGAACTAGTAAAAAATTATAACAATTGATATCGAGTACCCCATGCTTTTACCACCATGACAATTTTCTCCTTAATCATTTTATTCTTATATTAAGATTTATTTTTTACTTTTTAGTTCGATTTACCATAAAAGCGTGTTTTTTAGTTTTTTTTAACAACAATTTGTTTTTCCTTTTGTAGTTCAGTATAAAAGCACGCATTATTATTATTTTTTAAAAACTGTCATTTATTCATTGATGAATTAATCTTAAATACGACATTTCTTAGAAGCTGGAATACCCATTGGCATCCTATCAGTTCGTCGATACGGCCTGGTTTGCAAAATGTAGGATCAGCCAACTGAAGGAAATCTGCAAGAGCTAAGTTTGAAATATTTCATGCGGAAGAGTGTAAAGTCAATGACATTTTTCACTAAAAATAGCTTAATATTATCTCTGAAACTTGCATCAGTATTAGACATAAAAGTACACGTTTTGAATCGAAAAGCGTTTGTAAGAAATTATTTAATCTGGTGACCTCTGAATCAATTTTCAGCATTTTGGCAAAATTGAGCAATGAATGATGTTTCATTCCACAGATCCGACAAGAGAATTTAGAAAAATAAACTTTATGTCTGAGTTTAGCAGTTAGAACAAAACTTTTTTCCTCATGCACGTCTTTTTTGATTTCTATTTTCAGAAAAACTAGACAATTGTTTATCTTATGGTAAGAAATTGCTGATGCACCCTCGCCTTTCTCGCACAAAGAACAATTTTTTTGTTTGTTGTATTTGTATTAACCACGAGCACGTTCGCTTTTAGGGTTGTAATTTAAATCTGGAGTCTCCAAATCTGGAAATAGTCAATCTTGATGATCCTGATCAGGACAATGGAACAAAAGCTCGAGATCGCTTAATTGTTATGGTTACGAACTCGTAGACGGAGTGTCATGAGTTCGAGCCCTAGTGCCACTGAAGACCCAACACGTAAAGAAGCTGATGCTTGTTAAATCTGTCATGACTCAAAGTCATCCCGTTGGCTGATGCGGTAGTTTGGAAAAGGGGTGCTCGTCAATTGACCAAGGTTTAAAATTCCGAGGCCTGTGGCCAATGTCTCTCATTAATTTGTGAATTTCCCTTATTCATTTAAAAACATAATTTTTCTCATTTTAAGGAGCAAAACTTCTTATGTTTTGATTGTAAGGGGATAATTTTATAAGAGAAGAAGTTTAAATAATAGAACGTGTGTTGAGAAAATATGAAGTTTTCTTTTATGGAATAAGCATTTTAAAAAGCAGAATAAACTGGAGAACTGCGAATATTTTTGAAATTAAACATACTTGGATCCCTAGTTTTTAATCTATCGATTAATTAAAAAAAATCATGGAATGTAATTCCTTTTTTTAAAAAAAAGATTGTGATTCTCTCTTAAATATAAAAATGATCATTAATTTCATGATGGAGAATATTCAAAAAACTTTGAAGAATATGAAAAAGTAGTTTCACTATTTATTTGAAAAACTAATCGTCACATTTTGTTAAACCATTTACATATTTTAATATCTAAATATATTTATTGCCACCCATCCGGTATTGTGGTTAGCGACGCTGAGTGTGGTGCCGCAAGGCATGGGTTCGAACCCCGGAGAAGGCATGGATGTTTGTATTGTAAACCTTCACACACACACACACACACACACACACACACACACACACACACACACACACACACACACATGATTTTTAAATTCCTTTTTTCCTTTGTATTGTGTGCTTCATGCTTACTTCTGTAAGCCTCCGTGGGATACTTGGTGGAGGCACGGGAATTTCTAAATGTTTTCAATATATATATATATATATATAATTATATCTTTTCCATTGTAGTTTTATTAAAAATACTTCTCAATTTCTTTTTTTTATAAAGAACCAAACATTCTATTACTCTAACAAATAATAAAATACTATATATCTATATATATAAAGGAGAAAAGCGACTGAGACTGACTGACTGACTGACTGACTAATCACGAAATCTCTGGAACTATTCAACCTACAGACTTGAAATTTGGTAGACATGTTCCTTTGATAGAGTAGACATCAGCTAAGAACGGATTTTCCGAAATTCGAAACGCAAGGGGCGTTACGGGGGGTTAAGGGGCGTTAAAAATAATTGTTTCCATGTTTAAACTACTTGATGTACAATCTTGAAATTGGGTAAGCGGATTCCTTTCAGAGAGCAGAGATCCGCTACAAAATGAGTTTGGTGAAAATCGACCCCAAGTGGCGTTGCAGGGGCTTAGGGGGCGTTATAGATAATTATTTCCATTTTTAAACTATTTGACGCACTGTCTTTAAATTTGATATATAGATTCCTTTCGTAGAATAATGATCAGTTACAAAACGGGTTTTGTGAAAACAGACTTCTAAGTGGCGTTGCGGGGATTAAGGGGCGTAATAGATAAATATATCCGTTTTTAAAACTACTTCACCTACCTGCTTGAAAATTGGTAGGTAAGTTTCTTTCCTGGAGTAAATATCCTCTGCAAAATGGGTTTTGGGAAAATTGACCCCCAAGGGGTGTTGCGGGGGTGGGGGGGGGGGTAGGGGGCGTTATAAATTCCTATTTTTAAGTTATTAGACGTACAGTCTTGAAACTTAGTAAGAAAATTCCTCTCATAGGGTAGAGATACGCTAAAAATGGGTTTCGTGAAAATTGCCCCCAAGTGGCGTTGCGGACTTAAGGGTATAGATAATTATGTAGCGGTACCATCTATATAAGCCAGTAACTACCTCCGCACCATGGTGATCATTTTGGTGTAGTGGATAAGTTACTCGGCTTCGGATCCAAAGGTACCTGGTTCTATCCTACCGGATAAGCGCGCCCCTTTAATTATTTCCATTTTAAACTATTAGACGCACATTCCTTATATTTGATAAAGAGATATCTTTCATAGAGTAGAGATCATCTATAAGAAGGTTTTGTGAAAACAGACCTCTAAGTGGCGTTGCAGGGGAATAAGTGGCGTAAGAGATAAATAGTTTCGTTTTTAAACTATTTGACCTACCTGCTTGAAAATTGGTAGGAATGTTTCTTTCATGAAGTAAATATCCGCTACAAAACGGGTTTGGAGAAAATTGACCACAAGGGGTGTTGCGGAGGGTTAAGGGCAGATATAAATAATTATTTCTATTTTTAAACTATTAGACTCACAGTCTTGAAATTTGGTTAGCAGATTCCTCTCATAGGATAGAAATACACTGCACAATGTGTTTTGTGAAAATCGACCCCTAGGTGGTGTTGCGGGGTTCAAGGGGCATTATTGATAATTGTTTTGCATTTTTTAATTAATTGGACGCACAGTCTTCAAATTTTGCTAAGCAGATTCCTTTCATAGAGTGCAATTCCCCTACAAAATGGGTTTTGTGAAAACAGACCCAGAAGTGGCGTTGCGGGGGTTCAAGTGGCGTTGTAGACAATTATCCCAATTTTTAAACTGTTAGATGTACAGTCTTAAAATTTGATAAGCAGATTCCTTTCGTAAAGTAGAGAACCGCTACAAAATGGGTTTCGCGAATATCAACTACCAAGTTTAATTTCGGGAGATTAAGAGGCGTAATCGATAAATATTTCCATTTTTAAACTACTTGATCATCCTGCTTGAAAATTGGTAGGCATGTTCCTTTCATGAAATAGAGTTCCTCTAACAAAGAGTAAAATGAAAATTGACCTAAAGATGTTTGCGAGGGGTCAAGAGGAGTTACAGAAAAAAATTCCTGTTTTTAATTGTTAGACCCATATACTTGAAATTTGTTAAGCATGTTTCTTTTGTTGAACAGGGATCCACTAAGAATAAATTTTAAGCAAATCAAGTTCTGGAGGGGGGGGGGTGCAGGGGTTACTGGGACGTATTGACAAAAAAAATTACTTTTTTCGAGCTACAAGGACTATAATAATGAAATTTGGTTTGCATTTTTCTTTTGTTGAATTGAAATCCGCTAAGAGCTGTAATTTTGGAAAACGGCTCTCAACGGGATTACGGGGATATTTATAGTAAAACTTTTGCTTTTTTCTGTTAGATTTAGACTTGAAATTTGGCTTGCATGTTCAATTTACGGAGTAGAGATCCACCGAAAATTGGTTTTGCGGGAATCCACTTGGTTTTTGAGTTACGAAAGAGCAAACATCATTCTATGCTTCAATTTTAGAGATTTTTAGAAAATACAAATTAGATGAGTTCTGCCCTTTTTTTTTATCAACAGGTGACAGTTACAGGTATAAGTATATTTTTCAATTCAATCGAATTCTTAATGCTAGGACTTAGATATCAATAATTCATACATATATATAAGCAGTAAAAATTTATAAAACATCATGAAATACCCAGCGAAGCGGGCGGGTAACAGCTAGTATATATATATATATATATATATATATATATATATATATATATATATATAAAAGGTGAAAAGCGACTGACTGACTGACTGACTAATCACGATATCTCTGGAACTATTCAACCTACAGACTTGAAATTTGGTAGACATGTTCCTTTCATAGAGTAGACATCAGCTAAGAACGGATTTTCCGAAATTTGAAACGCAAGGGGCGTTACGGGGGGTTAAGTAGCGTTATAAATGATTGTTTCCATGTTTAAACTACTCAATGTACAATTTTGAAATTAGGTAAGCAGATTCCTTTCAGAGAGTAGAGATCCGCTACAAAATGAGTTTGCTGAAAATCGACCCGTAAGTGGCGTTGTAGGGGCTTAGGGGGCGTTATAGACAATTATTTCCATTTTTAAACTATTTGACGCAGTGTCTTTAAATTTGATAAATAGATGCCTTTCGTAGAATAATGATCAGTTAAAAAACGGGTTTTGTGAAAACAGACTTCTAAGTGGCGTTGCGGGGAAATAAGTGGCGTAATAGATAAATATATCCGTTTTTAAACTACTTCACCTACCTGCTTGAAAATTGGTAGGTAAGTTTCTTTAATAGAGTAAATATCCGCTACAAAATGGGTTTTGGGAAAATTGCCCCCAAGTGGCGTTGCGGGACTTAAGGGGCGTTATAGATAATTATTTCCATTTTTAAACTATTAGACGCACATTCTTTATGTTTGATAAATAGATTTCTTTCATAGAGTAGAGATCATCTATAAGAAGGTTTTGTGAAAACAGACCTACCTCTAAGTGGCGTTGCGGGGGATTAAGTGGCGTAAGGAGATAATATTTTCGTTTTTAAACTACTTGACCTACCTGCTTGAAAATTGGTAGGAATGTTTCTTTCATGGAGTAAATATCCGCTACAAAACGGGTTTGCGGAAAATCGACCCCAAGGGGTGTTGCGGGGGGGGGGGGTTAAGGGCAGATATAAATAATTATTTCTATTTTTAAACTATTAGACGCACAGTCTTGAAATTTGATAAGCAGATTCCTCTCATAGGATAGAGATACACTACAAAATGTGTTTTCGGAAAATTGACCCCCAGGTGGCGTTGCGGGGGTTCAAAGGGCGTTATTGATATTTTTTTTTTGCATTTTTTATTTATTGGAAGCACATACTTCAAATTTTGCTAAGCAGATTCCTTTCATAGAGAGTTCAATTCCCCTACAAAATGGGTTTTGTGAAAACAGACCTCTAAGTGGCGTTGCGGGGGCTCAAGTGGCGTTATACGTAACTATCCCCATTTTTAAACCATTGGACGTACAGTCCTGAAATTTGATAAGCAGATTCCTTTCGTAAAGTAGAGAACCGCAACAAAATGGGTTTTGCGAATATCAACTACCATGTTTGATTTCGGGAGATTAAGAGGCGTAATCGATAAATATTTCCATTTTTAAACTATTTGATCATCCTGCTTGAAAATTGGTAGCCATGATCCTTTCATGGAATAGAATTCCTCTAACAAAGAGTAAAACGAAAATGGACCCCTACGGATAGTTGCGAGGGTCAAGAGGAGTTACAGAAAAAAATTACTGCTTTTAATTGTTAGACCCATATACTTGAAATGGCACAAGTTCGATATACGGACTTTTTTTTTTGGCAGTTTTTTTGGCGCCCTTTTCGGGCGATTCTGCGCCAGATTCTGTCTACCCTGATTCCCCTGTTTTCCGGTCCGGGTCGGGTTCCACGGGGTTCTTCGTTTTATGACGAATTTTCCAATCAGAGCAGTAATGTTTTTTTGGGGGGGGGGGCTATGGAATTCTCTCTCAGACACCCTTTTTTTCAACTGTTCAGACACAGATATTTCCGGACAAGAACTCACTGCCTTATTTCCAATTATTTCTTAATATTTATAAAGAAAACTTATTTAATAGTAAAAAAATAATCATAATTATTTAATATTAAAATTATTTATAAAAAACTATTTTTAGATTTTGCAAGAAAAACTCATCTGATTAAATTAGAATTTTTTACTAAAATTGTAATGTTCTGATGAAGTTTGAGAAGAAAAATTCTATTTTAGATGGTTAATCATAGATTAGCAGAAATTCCAGGAATAACAAGATATGTGGTTCAACTAAAACCATACATCATGGCTTGTAGTTCAACTAAAACCATACATCTTGACTTGTGGTTCAGTTGCAGCAAACTAAAATTAAATGAGATTTTTCGTCTCACTTATCATTTGATCATGGGAACCAGAACAAAACAGACCAAAGCTTATTTCTATTTATCTTCTGGTACAGTTGCAGATTGGGGGCAATTTGTCATTGAAGTTATTCTATATTATACAGAAGTCGACAAATCGAATTCAGAGGGGAAGCAGTACACAACAGATCTTGTGAGATTCTAGTCAACATTTTAAAGGAATGGATAGAGCCTGGAACTATGATTTTTCCAACAAATGGAAGGCATTTAAAAATTTAGGACAAGAAGGTTTGATCATTTGACGTTAAATCATAGCCTTCATTTTGTAAATCCAGTAACGAATTGCCACACAAATACCATAGAAGGCACTTGGAAGCATGTTACAGATTCACTCCCTACCTGCAATAGAAAAATAGATTTAAAATTTCATTTGTTGCTGTATATAAGTTAAGAAAATGAAGCAAACAGCAGGGAGTGGATTGTTTCAATAAGTTTTTAAAAATTGTTAGGGACATCAACTGGGCTGAGAGGGGCTTAGGTCAAATTCTTTAAAAGGGGAATTTAATCAAGATTTTTTATCACCATGATTTTTACCACAATCTATCTTGCTGACAAGTGATGACTTTGGCCATTGTGTGACAATTTTTTATATATAAAGTGCTGCAAGGTAAGTTAATTCTATTTATAATTTATTTTATTCAATGTAAGCAAGAAAGATTCTTCTTATATTTAATTTATGACTTTAATTTTAATGTTAATTTGCTTTAATATGTTAAATTTTAATGTTTCTCTTCTAGGCTTAATGGTGATAAATAGAACAATTTGTTCATTACTATTCTGAATCACTTAAAAAAATAGATTTTTATTCTTAAATTCAATGCAGTATTGCTAAAATAATCATTAACTATTTACATTTAGTTCTATAAAAATTTGTCCTTTCACTACTTTTTTAGTTTAATATTATGTAGGAAAAAAATATTACATGTTTCATTTTTATGCTTCTACTAAAGTTAGAAAGAATCCCCCACCCCATTAATTTTCGTACAGAGGTGGCGGGGGGGGGGGAGGTAAACTTAGATCAAAGACAGGAACTTTGCAAAACTGTTTAGTCTGGAGGAGGGGAGGGGGGAAGTATCGCGGCGTTTCCTGGCGGCTAAGGGGGAAGGCGAAGGGGGGATGCAACCCTGTGCTTCCCTTGGCAACTATTGTCGCCGAAAAAAAAATTTGGCGATTTTTTAAAAAAGTCCGTATATCGAACTTGTACCCTTGAAATTTGTTAAGCATGTTTCTTTTGTTGAACAGGGATCCACTAAGAATAAATTTTAAGCAAATCAAGTTCTGGGAGGGGGGGGGTGCAGGGGGTTACTGGGACGTATTGACAAAAAAATTCCTTTTTTCGAGCTACAAGAACTATAATAATGAAATTTTGTTTGAATTTTTCTTTTGTTGAATTGAAATCCGCTAAGAGCGGTTATTTTGGAAAACGGCTCTCAACGGGATTACGGGGATATTGATAGTAAAACTTTTGCTTTTTTCTGTTAGATTTAGACTTGAAATTTGGCTTGCATGTTCAATTTACGGAGTAGAGATCCACCGAAATTGGTTTTGCGGGAATCCACTTGGTTTTTGAGTTACGAAAGAGCAAACATCATTCTATGCTTCAATTTTAGAGATTTTTAGAAAATACAAATTAGATGAGTTCTGCCCTTTTTTTTTTATCAACAGGTGACAGTTACAGGTATAAGTAAATTTTTCAATACAATCGAATTCTTAATGCAGGACTTAGATATCAATAATTTATACATATATATATAAGCAGTAAAAAATAATAAAACATCATAAAATACCCAGCGAAGCGGGAGGGTAATGGCTAGTATATATATAAAATCAAATTTCTCTACAAGAGAGAGAGATGAATTAACACGATTAAAACTGAAAAAAATTTGTAATTGCAAGATAACCAGACAACAGAATTTAAAAGGAGATATGAAAAATTGAAATAACAGAGTTAAATATATATATATAGTAACATAAAATGAAAGAAATACATGGCATAATATATATATATATATCGAAATATATAAATATCCTAACAAACTCATGATTAAAGAAATTCATACATAAATAGGCGCAAAGCAGCCACATAAATGCATGAAATATGTATGGAATAAATTTATATAAAATATAGAACATAACAGGAAATAAATAAATAAATATAAAAAAATTAAGATCAAATCTAATGAAATACAAATAAAAACCTAGCGAGTCAAAATGCAAGTTATACTTTAAATTTCTATTTATTTTATTTTGGTCTTTCCTACCGAGTTGCAAAGGGGGAAGGTTGGTGCCTTCAAACTAGTTTAACCCCACTTATTCGGTCCTAAGTCCGAAATTGCATTTTGACTCGCTAGGTTCTTATTTGTATTTCATTAGATTTGATCTGAATTTTTTTTTATTTATTTATTTCCTGTTATGTTCTATATTTTAAATAAATTTATTCCATATATATATATATATATGCTGGACATAATTTTTAATTACTTACATTTCTAAGTAATGAAACTAAGTTTATTTGCTTATATTTACCGAAAGTAGAATGCATAAGAAAACTTTTTTAATCTGTTTTCTTACAGCTCAGTTTTAAACTACCGTTGAAGACAATGTGGAAGGAAGATTGGCAAAGTGAGTTTTGCTTGAAAAAGTCTCAGTTTATAAAAAATTCAAAGCAACCAATGGTTTTTGCTTAAGATTTCATCTAAAATAATAACCTCTTAAATCTCGTAAGCAGATTAGAATTGAATATTATTAAATAAATAGTGATAATTTTACGATTAAAAATATGAATTTTTTTAGAAATGTGTGTTACTTCTAGAATTACTATCGAGATTTATTTTTTCAAAAGCCAATAAATATAGTTTGTATTAGTTAATAATACAGAGTAAAAAATCTGGTAGCGAAATTTTAGTTTTTCTCTTATAACATTTTCCAGCCATTAAAAAATTACAAAATACACTCCAAATAATTGATTTGAACTTTCGTATTTGCTTTAATATATAGTTTTTGTATCAAGAAATTTTTTCCTAAAGATGTCAAAAATGTTAGCAAATTTAATACTTCTCGAATGAGAAATTTTTTAAAATCAAAACGATTGTAACACAAAACAAAATCCTATTAAATATTAGTTATGTTTTGGTCCTATAAGAGGATAAGTTTCACTTTTCTACGGAAGAATGTAGTCACTGTTATCTAGAAAGGGAAGTCTGTGATCCTAAAAGACTTAAGATTCATAGTATCGAAAAAAAGGAATATCTTCCGGCACTGTAAGTAAAATTTTCCAAAAGATCTAAAATTAAAAAAAAAATGTTTAATACTTAAGTTTATCTGTTTTTGTCAAAACATACTGTTGAAAGAAAAACAAATTGTAGAAAACTATGTAAAAAATACCTATCGGGAAAGATGGAAATTTGTGGCAAAATTCGATGAGTCATGAGTATATTTAACTGACTGTAATAAAAGAAGATGAAAATTATATTGCTCAACTGACGGGAAGGAGCGTACTAAATGGCTACGTAAGTGTGTAGAAAAGTTCCCAAAGGGATTCATGATGGTTGCAGGATTTTGTTGCAACGGTATATTAAAAATCAAAAAAGTCTTAAGGTATCCGACAACCCTAAAACTGTGAATTTTGCTAAGTATTGACAAATTTTTTTATGATTTTATTTTATGGGTCATCTTATTCGCTTTATAAAAATACCAAGTTTATCATTCTTCGTTTACTAGAACAAAAACTACAAGTGTTTTAGTAAAAGCAGGTGCCCCATTACTTTAAGCAAGATGTCATACTTTAAAACCCGTTTTACTCGAAATGGGATTTTTTGAAAATAATCAAACGGGGTCAGCGATTGCTAAAAAAGTTTTGAACATAATTAATTGAAATCTTTTCTATAAGTTCTGTATAATAGTAGAATTGTTTTAACCTTCAGTTTTTATCAATCACTGTTTTATTACAAAATTTACAGTCCCTTACGTGAATATAATCACTGTCTTTTTAAGCATTTTCATATAGTAACCGAGATAAAGTGCTCTAGTTTTTGTAAAAAAGAAAATATCTCTTATCCTGAAGATCATTTCAAAATTGAATAATATAGCAACATATTAGATTGAAAAAAATTGAAAATACGTTCATAAACCGTTGGTGCAGAATGGGCTGCGTTTATGCTATTTTTTGTCAATTTTTGCCTATTTTTTCCCATTTTAGTAATAATAATTTCTTTTTCTGTTCTTAATTTTAACACATTTTTCTTAAAATGCACTAAACAAATCTAAAAATAACAAAAAAATCCCCATATCTCCTTTTTTTTAAAAAAAAAGTTGTCGCAATCAGTAGGATGCCTTAAAGAAAGCCAAAATTAATTCACCCTGTTATCAATAAAATATTTTAAAACCTATTTTTAAAGAAGAAATTACAGCCTTATATAGAAAGGACATCGATAAAGTTGAGCTTTATATGGACAAAGCCTCCAGTGCCACATCTAAATCAACTGCCGCTTATTTAGCAAAGAAAAAAAAAACATTAGAAACACGAATAAAGTGTATCCCAGTTAATGAAATACCTGACGCTTCTTCAATGTACTTTTGTGCTCTCTATTTATTAAAACGAACCTTAGGAAAACGGCCTCTAAGAGCAGTAAACGGAATTTGGAAAACGTTTCAAGAGGAATGTGGGGTAAAATTGGTATGGTAGTACAAAGAAAAAAGTTTACTTTCATGGATATTTCGAGCTAGAGCTATTGTTAAAAATCATGGTTATCAGACAGAAGCAAATCGACACAAAAACACAGCATTTATTGATAAAAATTAACAATCAAAATCATTTCCATAAAAGTGCGAACCGCTGTCTGTATTTTTTAAAAATTAGTTAAGTTGGTTCTTTTAGTTTTACATTTAAAAATAAATTAAATTATTCAAATATGTAAATTTAGATCTCATAACTGTCATTATAATAAAAGAATTAGAAAATTTTATTTTACAAAATATACTTTTAAGACATTTTTTATATTTTTTAACACTACTTTTAATTTAGATAAATAAGGATTGTTAAAGCATTTTTACTAAAAGATAATAAAGAATAAGTGATAGTTTGACATTTATAAGAATTATTCACATTTAGCTAGATTTGTTTTGTTTTCTTGCTTTACTTCTGCAATAATGCACGATAAATAAAAACCAATCCAAGCGAAAAATTTAACTGTTAGTAAAATCATCAGCAAAAGAAATTTGCATACAAGTTTGACTGCAAGCCATATGAAACATTGCAATCCTCAATATTCTTTATCCGATTGCCATCGAAGAATTTCTCTGAGGCCAGTTCCATATCACCGATTCACTTCATTTCGCCATAAGAGTAAAAACCGTTTGGCGGAAAACAATTTGTCTTCGTTATAATGACGTCAAAAGCGCAACTCGACTCCAAACGATAGTTTATTCCGCCATCAAAATGATATTTGTTTCCCTTTGTCTTATCTTTTGCCTTTTTCTCTTTTTTTGAAGACAGAGTTATTTTTCTGTTCTTTTTTTTTTATCAGAAATTCTTGGAATAGTTCAACTTTTAAATTTGATTCTTCGAATTTTGCTGCCGCGAAATTCCCAAGCGATTTCAATAAATAATTTAATTTTATTTCAATTTAAACGTAGGGAATAAAATAGAGTTTTTCCCTTAAGGGATTGATATGAAGCTCAAAGAACGTAATACGATTTCAATAAATATGCATTAGGAAACAACTAAAAAAAAGAGACAAAGGAGTGAGAGAAAAAACGGTTACGAAGAAATTTTTGCAGACATTAATAAGCCGCAGAATCTTTGTAATTTCATTTTAATTGGAAATACTTTCGGTAATTGTTGAAATGGAAATAAAAATGGCACAATTATTTTTCACAGTAACATTTTTTTAATAATTAGCCCGTTTCACTGAAGTGTTTATTGTATTAAAATGCTTCCTCTTTTATAAGTACTTCAGAAAATAAGAGAATGCTGTTGGCAATAAAAACAAGAGTTCGTACTGAAGTAATTAATTTAAAACATAACTTTTTTAAAGCAATAAAACAAAGAAATTTGGTTTGAATTTAAGTATTGTAATACTTTTGAAGCTAAAACTAATTTCAAATGCATGTTTTTCTCATTTATTGAATTTCAATTTTGCAGAGAAACATTTTTGAAAGTAAACGATAATTTTTGCAAGATTAATTACAAATGTACATGCAAGAAAGATAATGTTTTTTCCCAAAAGAATATGTAATGAATACACTTATTTCACAATGACCCTAAGCTGAAGAAATTATGCCAGAAATAAAAAAAATCATTTTTTCAAAATTCTCATGAACAATGTATTCATCGTGTTCATTGATATGGCAAGACACATAAGCTCTATACATCTTTGACTGTATAATTATATTCACTCTTGAAGTAATAAGAAAAAAATACAATTTATCTTCATTTATTAACATTTAATAAACAATATAATTTTCCTCGTTAATATGTCCTTTCTTTAAGCGTGATGATTATTTGTGGACTTTATTTCTCTAAGAGAACACACTGAATCAATGTTCGGTTGATATCTGCATTATTTTTGAGTTTTTTTCCCTTCAAAAAATTTAGGTTGGAAAAAAAGTAAGAATAGTTTAACGCTTCTTGTTGTAAAGGGTATGATGGATATGGCAAAATTTCCCTCCAACCTTATTTTTTTCGGCTTCTCTAAGAGTCACTAAAACGGCACGAAGTCTGATACTGTTGCGATGCAAAACGGTGTATTTCTTGTTGACAAGCGTTGGTCTCCTTTTCACACACACAGGAGTATTGTATTTAGATCATCCTTTTACCGATATATACTGCTGAAATAAGCTTTTTGTTGAGTTTGAGAAGATCATAATTTAGGAGCTCTAATCTGTTCGAGTATACTACACAGCATTCCCTTATTTAGTTTCAAGGTCAATCTCGAAATGATCAAGCTGGAAAACGGTTGATTATTTGCAAAAAAATTGACATTAAAATGAAATTCGTGGGAACTTGAAAATGATAGAGAAACTAAGTAAACCTTTGAGGAAAGTATTTTTCTTTAATATGGTTATATTTCACAGATTTTATCAAAGTGTTTTTCAAGTCTTGTGGAATTGCATGGCACTCTTCTGAAAGTGCACTTTTCAGCTTCTGGAGGGTGCGAAAAAGAATTGAGCTTGTTGAAATTTGTCTCTTTCATTCATTCTGCCCATGCGCAATCGGTTTCAAGTGGGGTGAGAAAGGTGGCAAATCCATTCGAGTGATGTATTCCGTTTGCATGTAATTGGATACCAAGTATGCTCTTTCCTGTTGAAATTTTCTGTGAATAAGAAAAGTCTTTTTCTGTTCCAGAGAAAAAGGATTGTTATTTGAAAAAAAAATCAATTTTTCCTCTAAGCAAACTAATTAAACAAAATTTACCAGCTGCTAAAATAATTCGTTATTTCTAGGTTTGTTATTCGTTAAATAAAGATTTTGCCTTCATTTTAACTGGGGAAAGATGAAAATGGGTTAAACCACGAAATTGGCAAAATAGGGGTTCGTTAAAACGAGGCCCGACTGTTTATATATGTCTGGTCTGGTCTGTCTGTCTGTATATATATATACATATTACAAAAATATTTATATACCTAAGATAACTATAGTCATGATAGAAAACTTTTAGCCACAGAAATACTAGAGCAAACTCCTGGCCTTAGGAACCAGGATTGCAGGTTTAAACAATGATTTTCGGCCAGCCAACCTTCCCCTGAATTTGGCAATACTCTGGGCCATATGGAAAGCAAGAAATTTCTAGAGAAGTTTATAACGAGTATATTAATATATATACTCTATTTAAGACGATTTCGAATCTGTTGCTTAGTTGAAAATATAAAAATTGAAGTGTTTTTAGGTTAATTTTTTCCCTATAGCTTGTTAATTTTTATAGCCCCTATTTTATATAGTCGAAACACTTTTACAATTTTTTTTAAGAAGTTAAAATTTGTTGAGAATTTTTTCAGCTTTACACTGTCGAGGGATTTAAAGGTATACGTAAAAAAATAAAATTTCGCTAAGATTTTTCAAGGGGAATTTTAAAGTTTTTAAAGCGAAAGAAATGAAGCAATAAAACGTAGAAATAAAAATGAAGCTGATAGAGCTTTACTTCGTGCATCCTCAAAGAAAAAAAAATGCTCGAAAGTAGAGCTTCCAAAATCCCGAACAAGCATATTAAAATGCAAGGGACAAAATTAAATTGTGAAGTGAGGGTTTCACATTTCTTTCAGGAAAGCAAGTAGAAATCTCTTCTATTTTATCCTATTTCTTCCTTCTATATTCTTTGAGCTAAATCTGGTGTAGAAAAGTGCCTATAAGGTTCTAGGTATTTCATTGTAAATAAAAACTTTGCACTCAAAAATAGCGCTGGAAGTATGGAACGAATCTGCGGGTAAAGAATTTTATATTCTTTATTCGGAACTATGAGTTAAGTTTCACATAACGGCAATTGCAACTGCGCTGATATTAAATTTGATTTTTGTTTTACTTTCTGTAGCAAGAGCAGTATGTGCCTTGTTTAAAAAAGATTTATTGAATGTTTATGTATCATACACATGATAAACAACAGAGAAAGAAAATCATGCAACTTGAAAATAACTTATATTTCACTTATCAATATTCGCACACGCAGTTTTAGTGACTATTTGAACAAGCGCAAGTGGCTGCTAAAGAAAGCTTTTTTCAGAAGAACAGAAAAGTCTCCATCTTCTAGGCAAAACATGAAATTCCTGTTGATTTCTGTTATGTTTATGGGTTTCAAAATAATTAGATGCATATTACTTATAAAGTTAGTTTAATCTTGATGTTCACGGCACAATACAATACACTTATATTTACAGATTCACTATATACAGAATGCTTCCACTCAGTCACAGTTACTAGTCTTTAACTGGTTGCAGTTAAATACACCACAATTTCCAACCTCCCTCAAGGCCGTTTTTAACTACCCCGATACCCAAGGTACTTCAAACTATCACGCTGCTTACCTCCCCTATTTCCAGAGCCCCCTCTCCTTTAATTCTTACCTTGCCCGTTTTGATTCGGAAAAGATTTTCCCTTAATTCTATTACTCTTTTCCCTTTGTTTTTCCTCTTTGGAGAATCTTTTTACATTTTTCACCACCTATGGAACAGCCGTGTCCTGAACTGGCAACCGGCAGCAGTTAGGTAAGGATAGTGGCTTAGTCTGACCACTCTTGTTCATTTCTTACCTTAAAACATCACGGACCACCCACCCATCCTTTTACTATTAGTGCAAATTAATGAAATCGTTTGAAATTACAGTATACATTATTATATGAATTGTTTTTAACTTCCTAACTATAATCTTTTTCATCGCTTATCGGTTTACTACCTTTTACTTTTAGACATCCTTATTTTTTCTTGAGTCACTGTCATTATAATTATACAACAAAGGTTTTCTTTGAGCTTTGATAATTGCAAAATAGTTAATAACATTATTGTAATCAATTTCCATTGTAATATCATTTTGAGTGCACAGCAACACCAAACTGTGAAGCTTTTCATTTTCCATAATATATCTCATTTCAATCTTTAATCTCTTAAGGACAGAAATGCTTCTCTCATAACTCGCTAGGTGGCAGTACGTTCGTGTACTTTTAATTCTTTCCCTTTTTTCACCCTCCAATTTTTTGGTGCCCCAAATCTCTGGCACCCCCCCTATTGTGTCTAAGCGGAAAAGCGGCCCTGATCTCCCTATTCTCAGTATATATTTTGTTGTAATTTCTGGTTGTTTTAGAAGTTAAGGATACTGCTGAAATAACCCTGTTTCGAAAATGAGAAGAGATAATATAGAAAACGAGGATCGAGAGGAAGGCCATTCCTAAAGAAGCCTTTCAGAAGTGTTTCCGGCACTAGAAGGATCCATTATCTAAGTGTGGAGGCACAAGACACCTTATCCCATCACATAAGTATTATATCTCCTCCGTCTAAAGGTCGAATACTTTTTAGACAATCTTTACATATCTTATCCAAAATGCCATTGGTTGGATGACTTTATTAGTGCAAGACTCCGACACAGATTTTGTCAACCTGGACCAAATATTCATTTACTAACTAAGAAAAAATACAGCAGAAAAATTGGTTTATATTTGTATTTATGTTTTAAACCAGGGGTGGCCAACCATTTTGGGAAAAGTGCCACTATTTGATAAAATATAATTAAACGTGCCACTTCCAACTTTTTCAACAAACAAGCGTGGAAAAGTGAAAAAAATGTTATTTATAAGCTTATTATGGGGATTTTACGCAAATAGCACATTTTTTAATTCAAGTCTATGCATTCGAAATTTAAAAATAATATTAAAAAAAAGGAAGAAAGTATACAAACTTAGGTTTTTATTTTAATAAACTTTTTACAAGTTCAATCAATTAGGTTAGGTATAAAATAAAAGTAACTTGAATCATTTAATTCAAAATAATTACTAAACGCTCAATGCTTACTTAATGTGATTTTTCATTTAATACGGTTTTTTTTTACCAAGTCATGTATATTAGGATTAGCTCTTACAGATGCCTGCCAAATTAGGTTGCTATAGGTGCACCATCAGCTGTGGTTTTGAGTGATATTTATTTTATTATGTTTTGTAGCAGAAAAAATTTATTCACAAACGTATTTTGATCCAAATTTTGAGGATTTTTTTTTGTCTGAGACAACCCTATTTCAATAAAATTGTAAAAAATGGTTAGTTATCTTTTCAAAATTTTAAAACTTTTTTCGGTTAGTTTTCGCGGGCCTCAGTTACAACTCCGCCGTGCCACAGTGTGGCACGCATGCTGCGGGTTACCTATACCTATTTTAGACATTGGGTGAATAGAAGAAGAAGAAACAAGTATTGGTTGACCACAAAAAAGGCCGAAAATATAAAATAATATGTCTCGTTTCCTTGGGGACATTGTTTAAAAATCCAAAATGTCATTAAGTCCAAGATTAATAACAAAAATATTTATTTAATTTGTATTATTTAATACTTTTACTTCATAAAAACTAATTCTTTACACAAATAAATGTAATAAATTTATTAACTTACATAGGAATAATCACTTAATTATCAAGAAGTTTAAGAGTTACATTATTTTTAGTTGATAATTATTGAAGTCTGAACTCTTTATTTTAATATTTATCTATTTTTTTCTTACCTTTTTCTGATTATATTCTGATTTAATTGTATTAAAAATACAGTATTCGAAAAAAGCGAACAAAAAGCAAAATAAAATTTAAATAAATGATTTTTAGAGTCTTAGTCTTAGATTGAGGGATAAAACAAAAGAAATACTATATTTAAGTTAAGAAAGTTTAATTTGTAAGTTAAAAACGCAAGATATAAGAACTGAAGATAAATATCGCAAAGCTAGATATATATCATCAACATAAATCTTCGTACTCAAAGTTAAATTCTTGTACTATTATAACGATGCAGGGTGATTATACTTTTTTAAATAGTTAAGATGTTTATAACGTTAATGCCACTTTTGAACAATACCCAACAGAGCCGTTATATACTACTATTCAAGTATTAACTCCCTTTATCTATAACACATTTTCTTAAGCAAGTTCGAAAAATAAGCTTTGACTCATTTGAAAAAGAAAAACACATAGAATAGAAGAAAATGGCTTATAAAATAGAAGGTAAAAATTTAAACTGAACTTCCCATGTTAATTCTATTTTTCTATTGAATTTTATAGGTATATGTTTATAGTTAAACATGTTCTATGAGCATTTCTCTGGTTCTTGTTTTCTATTTAGAATTTCTTCGAACCAGAACACATTTTTACTTGACTGCTATCAACACAAGGTGTGTCACACACAAAAAACGAGACTAAGTGTGCAACTTTAAAAAAAGAGTGGAGTTAGCAACAATTGTTTCGAAGACGTCATCCAACATCCTCCCTCTATCCATGTGGTCAGTTTCGCCTTAATCGATCTCGCCGGTTGGAAGTACTGCGTCATTGAGTGAACACGCGCAACTGCATTCTGACGGAAAAATGTCGTATCAACATCAAGTTTCTTGTGTGTGAAACTTAAGAAATCAGTCACGAAAACATTAAAAATATTAACCGAGGCTTATGGAGATGAAGCTTTGTCTAAAGCAGATATGTTTGAATGGTATAAGAGACTTTCAAGGGGAAGGGAGAGTCAGTGTGGAAGATGGTGAATCTCTTGAGCGCTCAAGGTCAGCAATTACAGACCGAAACATAGTCAAAATTCGTGATATGAGTGGGTTTCCACTCACATCAGAGGTCGGACTGTTAATCGACACTACTGAATTAAAGTACTAAGAAGATTTTGTGAAAACTTGAGGAAAAAAAGGCCAGAATTGAGGAGTGATGGGTGGCTGTTGCTCCAAGATAATACATCTGCTCACTTGGCCCCCCCCCCTATCTGTCAAGAAAAACCATTATTCTGTGATGGGGCATCCTCCTTATTCACCTAATTTGGCTACATGCCAATTTTTTTTTATTTAGTACAGTTAAATCTTGCTGAAAGAGAAGTCACTTTACCTCAGTTAAAGAGGTTTAGGCAACAACGGAAGTTTTCCTGAAGGAACTTCCAAAACCCTCGTTCCAGAACTGTAACCAGCAATGGCAGCACCGAATGCAGAAGTGTGTGAATGCTGAAGAGAGCTACACTGAAGGTGATACTATCATGGAGAACTGATTCTGTAAGTACAATTGGGACGGATCTATACGTGTTTCTACTAATTACTTCTTTTATCTTTAAATCAAAATATTTATTTCAACCAACCTTCGTCGAGAAACCAAACGTGATTTATGTAAATGAGGAATATTATATAAATTCGGTTTTCGCGAGTTGAAGGAGTGTGAAGTAGGAGGTCAAGTTAAGTTAAGTGAAGCAAAGTGAAGTGAAGAAAGACTTGTCGAGGCTTAACTTGTCGACAAGTTAAGCGTGGTTGATACGTTTGATGTGTGCAAGGAGAAGTGGTTAGCGAAGATAGAAAAGTAGTGAAATTAAATATTACGGAGCGTAGAACCATTGTCATTTAATCCAGCTAAAGATAGTGCCTGAAGTTCTCCGTGAAGGAACAGAAGCATTAAGGAATCAGGTATCGTAAAATTGATAAAGCAAAAGCTGATTATTAGTGTGCGGCGTAGTTGTAAATGAGCGTATTTAAGCTATCTTAGATTCAGTTGAATTTCTGTAACATTATCACCACATTTGTATATCTCACCTCTGCCCTCTACCATTGCTATATACCTTAATTAGAATTGTGTTGTGTTTGTTCATAATCTATAATAAGAATTAATAAATAAAATTGGATTGACATATAGCGTCTGTAGATTATTTAGTTCCTCCTACACATCTAGCCGGGCAGGAGGGTTTAAATGTAAGGAGTTACAGGTTACCACACAATGATTTATTGAACCAGTCTCGCTTTTTTGTGACACACTTCGTATAGCTGCAACTCCTTTTCATTGTTCATATTTATAAATATTTTATATTACATTACGCATGTAATATTTAATACAAATTAAGAAATTACCATAGATAACATAAGTAAAAAAACAAAGAGAACTGCTTTAATAAATTAAATAATATTATGTTTCATCACACATACAAACGTAGAAGTTTTCGTAAGAAAAAAAGATATTATAAAAGCTATTGGATAGGGATAACAAGATATGTTTTTCTTCGTCCCCTTTTCAGAACTTTCTATCAGATTTCTAAATTAAGAATTGTGTTCAACAAATTTGATTAACCTCAATATCTCTTCCTGTTAAATTTATAAGGAAAATCAAGTTTAATCCGAAACTTCCTACATTTACTTTTTTCCTTTAATACTTCTATAAAGGATTTTTCATGTTTTTTTTTCATTTTAAACACAAGTTTTTCAAAAGACTGTAATTTGTTACGGTGTTATTAAGTTTCAAGAAACAGATATGTTCTATTGTTTGAGTTAGAAGGTTTTTTTATTTAGTTTACTTGACGATTTGTTGCTAGATAAGAAAAAATAAATATGTGGGAGAGTTCTTTGATTTTTATCCCAGAGATAAATTTTTTTACTAATGCTGGGAATTTATATTTTGATTCTATGTAATTCAACCATAATATTTTATCAAGCATTAACTTAATAAAATACAATACTATTTTCTCAGATTTCTGTGTCTTATATTTCATTTTAATGTCAAATAATACTCATAAAATGCAATTTAAAAAATTCTTAAATTTTTAATAGTATTTAACAATAAAAAAACTATTTAAGTTTAAAACATTCTAAAATTTATTTATACTCTTAATATTTATTATTATTCTTACTCGAATTTATTTATACTCTTAAATGAATTCGTTAAGAATACTTTAGCATTCTGATTCTAGTTTCAAATATTATTAATTCAGACAGTTCTCCCACAGAATATTGAATTTATTCAAAATTATATTTAATTTTTTAACAATAAAATAATACTTCATTTCAAATAAATTTTATGTTGTTTTAATTTCCCTCACAGTCCCCAAAATGTGGCAGAAGAAATACCAAGATAAATTTTGAGTAACGGTTAAATTATTTTAAAGTTAATCTCCACAGTTTTATTATACAATAAGACATAAATTTCACAGAAAAAAGTCAAATATAAGCGATACTTAACGGTATCATCACTTTGAATTTGTTATATAAAGACAAAGAAATAAGTCTCCTCATGCTTTTTCATATGAACTTTATTTTAAAAACAAACAAATGTGTAGCATATTTTGTAAAAAAGAATTAAAAAAAAATAAGTTACTGCATTCAGACCTTCTGTAAAAATACTTAATATGATTAAAATGTTACTTGAAATTCTCCCTTCCCCCTAGTTTTGATACGTAAATATTAATATTTTCGTCTGGATATCAAAATATATTTTCTAATCCTCTCACTTAACTTTGATTTGATCTGATTTGATATTGATCAAATTTTCTCCACAATTCACATGCTTTATTTACTACTACTATGTATTACTTTATTGTGTTTGAAATTTTCCATAGGTAATTATTTATGATACCATTCCAAAAGATATTATTTATGACTTACATTTAAATATTAAAAATGAGAATATAAGTAGGATTTCCGGTAGACAGTTTTTAATATGAGAAGACTTTAAGTTTTATGGTTTAATAATTTATATGCAAAACAGTAAAAATTAAATCTAATAATGGATCATGAGAAATAACAAGAAATGTGTATTTTAAACTATCAGGGTATTTTTTAAAAATTTATTATTAATGGAAAAATTATTTTCGAATGGTTTTAGGTTTCATTATTATGCACTGTTTTAAAATTTTACGCTCTAAAATGATTAGTTTTAAAATTTTCGAGTTTCCATTACTATAACTGCAATTTAAAAATATTTTTAAAAATGGTAGAAGTTCAATAAAATACATTAAATAATACAAAATAGTGGTTTCAGAAAATTTTCTTAATTTGTGATGGATCTATACACGGCTCTACTAACCCCTTCAGGACTCTTTAAGGAAAATATTAAATTCAACCAACTTTCACCGAGTGAAGAAAGCGTGATTATGCAAATTAAGTATATTATATAAATTCTGTATTGGCGAGTCTTTGGAGTTTGTTGGTTAGTTGGAGAGTGAAGGATCGTGAAATGGTTAAGTGTAATCGAAGTTTATCAATTGAGGATTTCTGAGAGAGGATCAATCGACGGTGATTAAATCCGGATAGTGTTCGCCTTCAAAGACTCAAGTGTAAGACTTGACTTCATAAAAGTACAGGTATCGTGATCCTTATTTAAATAGAAGTTTAGCTTATTAGTGCGCGGCGTAGTTGATATTGAGCTTGTATAAGTTATCGTGAAATCAGTTGAGGGTCCGTAATATTATCCCCAGGCTAACGAGTCTCACCTCCACGCTCTGCTGTCTGATCTGTTACCTTAATTAGATTAATGTTGTGTCTGCTTGATGTTTTGGTGACAATAAAATAATTGGAGTGAATCGTGTCTACGATTATTCAGTTTCTCCCACACACCTAGCCGGATTCGAGGGTAGACAAGGGGGTTCAGAGAAAAGCAGGAACCGACAGGCATTACAAATTCATTTTCAATTTCACAGATCCTGGAATTTTTTAAAATCTTAACCAGTGCAAGATTTAAATCAGGAAATTTTCTTTACTGTTCATTAAGTAATATATACTGCTGCCAAATTTTTTAATGAAAACATGGTGACAGCATAAGCTGATTATAGTAATTAATAAGAGTACTAATTGAATAAGATAGCCTTAGATTTCAAAATTAGTGTGAAATTAATACAACTGATTGCTGCTTTTATTAATGTTTATTTACGTATTGAGGGCTATTAGTAACGTACTTTGTAACTTTGAAATTCAGTCAAGTAATGAGGGTAATAACTGAGCTGACGCTTCATTATCCATTTCACGCCAACGGGAGAACTTTGAGAATCAGCGCTACCCTAAACGGCGGATCATTAGTGGCACTAGAACTCAAAACCATGATTCAACAACGTGCCAATTACGAGACAATGACCATAACCCTCCCACCAAGGCTACCGCGGCCACTTGAATCCACCAAAGAACGTCTCTCAGATGATCAAGAGTTGCTACACAATGATACAGATCACTTCTTAGATCAACAGATATAATTTCAATTGAACATATATGGGACATGATCTAAAATTAAGTTCATGCACAAAATATTGGATCGACAACATTTCCACAATTATGGATGGCTGTGCAAGCAGCAGAATTGAATGTTTCTTCAGGGGATATCTTACGACTTGAATTACCGTGTTATTTCCAAATCATGCAAAAAAAGCATTGTGTATGTTGTTGTTGCTAATGCCACCTGTTTGACGTACTCAGATCAAGGCCCACACAATACATCAGGACATCGGGCTGTATTGTACGCCTGTCGTTAGCCTAAGCTTTGAGCCCCATGAAGGTGACAGTACGATTTTGCTCTGTACAACATGATAGATGGCGACACCGTCCGGACCCATTGATTCCGTGTGTACTCGGAGGGTATTTGGTGGCATCGGGCATCGAACCCAGGCTTTCCGGTCTGGAGTCCGATGCTCTAGCGCATTGTGTATAAAAAGGTTGAGTTTATACACAAAATCATATGAAGAATTTAAAAAAAAACGTATAATTTAAATAAATTGATTGTTGTGCCGTGTATTCTCAAAAAGGGAAGGCAGAAGATAATGTTATATGGAAAGTTAACGTTATATGCACTATTTTTGAAGTTTAAATGAAAAATGAATAAATGTATGTAAATTATCGATACATTTCAAAGAAAACCGAGTCAACGGCTGGTTGATATTGTTCGTTTTACATGCAGCAAAATTTCGGATACACGCAAACCTCATGCTCTTATAATGCCTTCTTCTTTGTTAACACTAGTAGACTACTTGTAAAGGTACATTAATGGCAATAAATAGCAGAAGATTTAGTTAAGTGTTCCTCAAACACGAAAGCAACACAAAAGAAGTTCCCACATTTTGTGTGAACTTGTAGATAATTTTTCTTTGGAAGAAATTCACTTACAAGGAAATGGTCATATTTTTATAGACATTTTTAAAAATTTCTAATGGGCTGCGGATTGGTGTTTTACCATTGCACAGACCTAGTACATTCACCTGGAGCTGGTATCTCTCTTTAGTATGGCACCTTTTGGGTGGATACCAATCAACGTAGGTAATGTTGACGCCCAGTTTCCATCACAGAGGGAGGCACCTGGGCTCTGATGATACGAACTGGTACTAGGATTTAATTTTGCCGAGAGAACCCAAGCCAAATAGCCTTCTAAGGATTTTTTACATGCCGTATAATCATACGACATGGACGCTGTCAATTTTCTGCATCATGAAAATCCACTGACTTGCGCCGGGGTCGAACCCGCAACCTTGGGTGCAGAAGACCAGAGACAAACCAACCACGCCACCCAGTCGGCTCTTTTTGTGAACTTTGTAAGAAATTGTGGTACGATGTTAAGGTAAATTCTCCGATGTAAAAATATACTCTGTATTTCTAGCAGAATAGCAGTTATGTCATTTTTGTTGAAATTGAAAGGAAAATGCTTTGAATCGTTTAGCTTTATACGTTTTCAACAGAAATGTAAATTTTTCTATCTGTCCTCGCTCTCTCTTTTTATATTATTATTATCGAGATTCTTTAACGAGTGTTATTTTGTTTTCTTTTGAAAAGATATAAAAATATTTATTTCTACTAAAAAGTTTGGAGCATATTTATATCCCCGGAGATTCCACCCACTCCCAGGGTATACGTGAGTATTTGTATAAAAAAGTATAATACTAACGATAATTTTTTCTTTAGAAAAATAAAATGCCCTTTGAATATTGCAGAAGGAATATTTATTTGAACTATTTAATCCTCTCCGTAGTTGCAAAAGTTTATCAAGAGACAAAATATTTCTTTTATGTTTATCATAATATTATTTCTAACATTCGATTCATTGCAAAAGATAATGAAATTAAAAGAAATTGCATTTCCTGTTATGTACTTTTGTAATTATAAGTTTGGGACACAAACGAATACTTAATTTTATAATTTTTTTAAAAAAAGGTAAAAGTTAATTTTTTTAAAAACTGAATTTCCATTTTTATAACTTTGCACAATTAATTTAATCAATTTAGTAATTATCGCGATAAAATATGTGCCAAAGTTTTCATTTAACATTATGCACACTATAAAGCAATTTTTCCTCGTATATCCCATAACTTTTTTACGTTAAGCCATTGTTTGATATAAGAACCTCATTTTGTACAGGAACTGTAATGCATGCAGACAAGTATTGTTGTGTATGTAGAAATGTAATGAATAGAAGTGTGAATCTTAGAAAAGTGATTCACGACAGTTCTGAAGCAATGAAGAGTAAGTATACTCACAGAATAGCGAATGAGAAGAGGAAAATGTGCTTCAATAGAAGTCTTCGTGAGTAAACCTATCTGAAGGTATTTGTAAAGTGCCTTCAAGTCTAGCTGGTAGAAGACTTCAGTTAGTAGTACTATTATGTTCTTTATGTATAGGAACTAATATTAGAATTAGCGCAGTGCTTCTCACACTTTCAATGTTTGTGACCCAATATTCAATCAGGTTTCATCGCGTCTCCCTTCAATACAATAGTAATGTATTGTGAATTCAATACGATACCATACTTTGACTAAAGCTACAGTACAACTTTAACCTTTTAAGTGTCACCAGCATATACAAACATCTCGCTCAGTCAAAGCGTTAATTGCCCTGTACGTCTTTCCGAAGTACGATCTTTTCTGTGCACTTCTATCCATAAAAATTCCGAGGGCTTTTAATGCAATTAAAGAACATTGGTAATGTTTGCGAAGGTTTTACTAATTTCAGAGAATTTACTTACTGCGAATCGCCCCCCTCCCCCAATACATCACATACTCGTGCCTCCGTGGAAAACGGTGGCATTGGGGAGCGAATCACGTAACTTTAAATCGGCAGTAAAGTAATTAATTTTAAATCGTACAAATTATCATGATAAGTGTCAATTTGTAAGCCCATGGTAGTTACTGGTAATTATATAAAACCCGTTCTTTACTATTGTTAAATAAATTGTAAAAAACATATTGTGCAGTACTGATACATTTATAAGTGTATTATGTCAGTGTAAATGTGTGTTTTATTCTTTTATTATGTCAGAACGTATTTTGTTTACTTTTAGTAAATAAATATTTTTTTAAAAATAAACTTTTGTTTTCGACTTTTCAATATGCTGGCGCCATCCTCGTAAAGCTATCACGTCCCTCTAGGAGGGCGCGCTCCTTAGAGAAACCAATCCACGAATATAATTTTTTTGATATTTTATCTGAATTATATGTAAAAAAAGAAACTATTGAATCCACTACGATGTTGTGTCTGTTGTCATTTCGGATCTCACAACGTCTTAATTTCTCCAACGGTACTATACCCTCGTAGCGTGCGAATTATCAATAAGACTTTAGCTTTATTTCACATAAATTTAAGGAATCCATCCAAAAAGAGAATCAATAATTTGAAGTACAAAAAATGAATTCAATTCTTATTTTGTTATTTAAATTGTTATCTATTTATGCAAAACTTTTAGTAAAATCAAGTAGTGTATCTTGAAATTTTGTGAGGTTCGCTCTTATTTTGATTGATTCGTTAATATAATTGTGTTTCCTTTTCAATTGACTCTACTTCTTTTAGTAAGACGTTTCTCATCAAACAAAGTTGTTTAAGGGAATATGGTAAAAACTTAAATAAAGTGCTTTGTATCCGGTTTAATTTAAAATATGGTATTCCTAAATACAGTCGAGAAGAATAGCAGATGTATTGTAAGAGAGATCAGGAGTTTATTTACATTTCTTTTAATGAAATTGCAGATTTCAGTAGGAATATTTCGAATTTTAGATTCACAGTATTTTAAGAATTTAACAAATACTCTAAGTTGCAGATTATATTTTCCTTTTTATTGAGTTAAGCACTTTTTTTCAGTTTATCTCATGCCAAATCTTATTTTTGTTGTACATCGGAGTCTGTTAATGTTTCAAACTAAATTAATTAAGTAAAAATAAGAGTTTAGTTATAAGTATCTATTGTATAAATTAAGAAAAAAAAAGAAATTTTGACTTTTACTCAAAAAGTTTAAACTTCAAAATAAGCTCATTGAAATAAGTTTGAACTTCAAAATAAGTTAATTGAAATAAGTTTCAACTTCATAAATTATCATAAAGATTAATATGACGATAAATTATTTTTAAAGCCAAATAATGAGAAATTGGTAACAGCCTCTGAAAAGCACATTTTTGGACTTATTTAAAATGTTTCTATTGTTTGAAACACGGATATAAAACAGAAAAATATTCAAATGCAACAGACTTAGAAGCACAAATGTAATGTTATTTTTAGATATTTTAAGCCACTACAAAGAAACAAACATGACCATAAAAACACCAAGGCCTACATAAAAACAGAGAAAATAGAAGAAAACAATAATTTGAAGAGCACAATAAACTTTATCAGCTGGAAAGGAGCTAGAAAATGTGGAATGGGGGGGGGGACACGGTTATGATATCCAAAACATTCTTGTTTTGGATCTTGGCTAAAACTCTGTTTACAATTCCTACTGAAAGAATCTTATGGACATTCTGAACTCACACTTCATTTCCCGTCGAATAATCTTGTATCGCTGAATGTTACTTGGGTTGTACATTTGAAACTTATCTGATTTCAGAACAAAGCTGTTGTACAAATAAAAACTGTATCACCAGAAAAGGTTGGAATGATTGTGAATGTTATTTCAAATTTACTTTCAGTCTTTTACAAATTTATGTTACGAGCTTAGAAAAGTCGTTGCAATATTAAGGATTATTTTGAATGGCAGTATTGTGAAGGAAAATTGAGGATGAAACAAACCCCATAAATAGGACAAACAGGCAGTTTTGAACCAAGTGGGGTTTGTTTTGTATGTGTGTGATTATACCTGTTAAGATAAAGGAATGGTAGTTAAAACCAATTTCACCGAAGCTCATTGTTTCTGTAGTTAATATATGACACAAAGAGATCATAACAATGCTACTAATTTTGAAATTTTTATGAAATACTTTGAAAAAAGAAATTTTTTTCCCAATGTTATTTTTTATTAAAATAAAAACTAATGGGCTTTATTTAATTTAATTAGGATAGAAATTTTTTATCACAACGTTTAATGAATCATTTGACTAATAAGAAAATCAATGGAACTTATAGTTAAAAAATATAAAACACTTTAATACAATTTTTAAATGTTTTTGTTTTTACATAAATATATATCATAGTTAAAACACTAAGATATATTTTACTTAATGCTACAAATATCTTGAAATATTGACCTACTGTACAAAATATTAGTTGAGCTGAAACAATTATAGAACTTAAAAATTAGTTTTAATTTTTAGTTTATTTTTAAAATTTAAGGTTAGACTTTTCACTCAAAATCTGATACATTGAATATTATTTCTTATAAGTAAAGATAACATTTTCTGAGTCAAAAATATGAGGGAAATATGTTTTTTATGCAAGAAGAAGGTTAATTTGAAACGGTTTTAAAAACACACACAAGTTAGACATAAAAAATTTAAAAGTCAATTCACTTATATCAACAAAAAATTATTTTAGTTAATTTAATTTAATTAATGAATTAATATTGGAAAAATCTGTAACAACATCAAGTGCCATCCACTACAAGTTTAAAATATATATTTGAAGAGAAGTATATAAAATTTCTTTAGAAAAATCTACTGCCACAATTTGTTGGTGCTAGTTCTAACTTTGTCGAAATGACGCAGAGTAAATTTAAAACTAAAATATAAATTTAATTTATGAATTATTTTTTAAAAACCTATATTAACATCAAGTGTCATCCACTACAAGTTTAAAAAAATGTATTTGTACTTCAGTGGATTAATGAAAAGTATTTTATTATGATTGAAAATTTGAACGATATATATATATATATATAAGAGATAGGCATGTATTAGTACTTCGATAACTTACTAAGACATTAATAAAATTTATAGACGTTTTCTGTAATAAAGATTCTTCAGTTCCTACTATTATATCTATCTATCTATCTATATATATATAGGGAGAGAATGAATTAATAGCAGGAACTGTAAGATACTGGAATTTTAGAAAAGTGTATTTTAGAAAACATTTTTTTATAGAATTTTACATTGAAAATATTGTTAATTATCGAAGAACTAATACATGCTTAAAGTAAATAAGCAACATTCATTTTGGAAAAAAAATAGATGTCACATTCTCTCTAGATATTACAATAGTTTTTTTTTTTTTGAAAAAAAAAAGACATTTAATGATGTTGTTTTAAATTACACACATACGAGGCTTAAAATAGATATATACAATACCTTACAATGCATTTTTTTCAGCGATAAATTACTTGCAAATTTATGAACACATGTCTGATTCCAGAATAGAAAAATATACTAAAATGACTTGGAGTTTAGTTTTATGCTATTGGTGCTCAGACTATTGTTTGCACGCAAAATGAATATTTTGTTTGAAGTTTAAAACTATTTGATTTTTATACACTCGCCAAATGGACTTCTCAAATCAATATATACTTTTCCATTTTTATCTCTTACAAAATAATGATCTAGAAAAAGAACTATTTTATAGAAGGATTTCTCGCTGGAAATTAAAAAAAAAATCTTTAATGAGTTTCTTAAATTTCAACTAGAAGGAGAGTACAAAAGCTATTACTACTCGGTATATTGATTAAACTTGAAATGGGATCATCAGGTGTGTGCTTCGGGAAATTTCTTTTTTATTTCCTTGGAAGGGAGAAAAATCATTTCCTTTTTACTTCGGAGAGTTTTATCAGCTGGCTGGACCGTTAAACTCGAGATCAATTTCATTTATGGCTCCTTTGCGTATTCATAGTGTTGAGCTTTACATTTTTAAAGTTCTTGCTTACTTAAAGAAAAAGAGTAAAGTCGTAAGTACAGAGATGGTAACTTCATTTCTTTTGCATTTGAATGTGAATATCTGCATATAATATAGAAAAGAGGAACTTTTAGAAGAGGAAAGTGTACTTACTTAAATATTCCATTGTGAAACTATGGTAAATCTAAAAATTAAAGCAGAAAATATTGGATTTGCAAAATAAAACAAGGTTTACGTATTACATAATTTACATGTAACTTTTTCATAAATTGTTTCTATAAAATACAAACGTATAAACAATAAAAAGATATATGCTATGAGTATAGTTTATGTAGAGTTATTTTATGAAGTAATAGTTACGTAAATAGTTTAAAGCGGAATTCTGAAGGGTGTTAAGTAAAAAGATTTTTATTAGATGAAAAGGATTATTTTAGAAATAGGACGATACATATTTTAATAAGTCTTTTCTAAACATTTTGCCAGATTGTATAGTATAAGGATTTCTTGTTATCAGTTGGTAATAATAGAGTCAAAAAGAAATAACTTTAAGACTATATTATTGTATAATAAACATTGTTTTAAAATAATTTAAGAAATGCATTAATTAATATAAACTGAGATACTTCTAGGAATGTTATATAATGGTACTGCAAATTTTTACATAAAAGTAAATCATATATGTAATTTGTCAGTATTTCTGTTCTTATAAGGTTGTTTTTAATTTATTAAATGTGTATGCAGTTTATATTTTTCTTTTATAGAAGTACTATTTCTATTATAAACTATGAAGTATAAACAAACCTTTTAACGTAAAAATTCCTTTTACGACTAATAAATATTGAAATTTATGATGTAAGTGATCTATTCCCGAAATATGAGATGAAAAAGATATTTAATTTTCTAAATTATTAATTGCATGAAATATTCTCGACTTAATGTATCAATATTTCATTAACAATTGAATTTAATATTATCTCTAATAAATATTTAATAATCTCATTACTATATGTAACGTGAATATAAATCTTAAAATTTTAGAAAGAAATTTTGAATATTTAATATTCTATTTATGTCAAGAAAAAATAAAAAAAATCTCGAATTAGTAGCATTAATTACTATGATTTATGAGCTATGATCAATTAATATAACTATGAGTTTCAAAAACATTTAAATCACAATATGTTATTGCAAAAATTATTGCTTTCAAAGAAGTATTACTGTATTCCGTTTTCATTCACAAAGAATTTGAAATATGACCTATTCTTTAAAATTACGTTCACATAATTTTGTGCAGGGTATTAGAAACTAAAATATGTATCAGTAACTTCCATTTAATTCTTTAATTTTTTTCAGCGGTTTCTTAGATTCGCTTTTTTTAATCTAATTTCTTTCACATTATAAATAACAGGATTACAAAAAAGTAATTATATGATAGTTTTTATTTAGTAGTTAAAAATGAAATGCACGTCCACTCTGTATTTCGTTTTCATTTTTACAGTTTCAATTGATTTACGATTTCAAAAGAGTCATTAAAAATAAATTAAAAGTTTATCCTGCTCTTTGAGCGTGCAATTACGAACACTCAGAATGCAAAAAGCCCGGTTAATCTTTAAATTTCCGAAAACTTTCAGACTTTATCATTTGCATATAAATTTATTTTATGAAAAAAATATTAATGTGATTATTTTTAAAATGAACAAGAGGTGACAGAATGAACGGATTTTTAATTAGTTATTCTTGGATATTTTTTAGTTTGATTTATTTTCTGAATCATTTGATTCTTTAAGAAAAAAAAATGTTACGCTTGTTTCATTTAAATCCTTTGGGATAACAAACACCTGAAAAACTGTAAAATATTGAGCTTTTTTTATTAGGGGCTGAGCAGTTCAACTTTACTGTACCCTTATATTATTGAATACTACTAAACTTGCCGGCTGGGTGGGATATTTCAGTAGGTGCTGACCTTGTATCCCTTCTCCCCCCAGTTTGCCGGTGCGACCCCGGTCCAAGTCGGCGGATATTCATGATGCAAAAAATTGACAGTGTCCATGTCGTCTGATTATGCGGCATGTTAAAGCTCCCTATAGTGCCCGTTCGGATTGAGGGTGTGACTGATCTATACAGTCTAAAACTAACCTCCTCAATATTTACTTAAAGTATGTTATTTATTTCAACCAATATCCACCAGGAGCCAAAGCGTGATTTATGCAAATGAGATATATTATATAAGTTCGGGTTTCGCGAGTTAACAAAAAAAGTAAAGTGAAGAGTTAGAAGAGTGAAGTTAAAGGAATTGAAGCATCGGTAGATCAACTCGCAGTTGTTGACATTAGTAGATAACAGTTACGTGGTGAGATACGCCGGGAGAAGTAGATTGAAATTCTTAAAGATTCCGTATTACAGAGTGTGGATCCTTCGTCATTCTCCTATCCAGTCAACAAGGAATTTATCATCACGTCGGAACAGCCGATGTTAAAAGATAAGGTTAGTGATTTAAAATATTGTGAATACTTATACGTGGTTTAGCTGTAATTGTGCGTGTTTGAACTTTCGTGGATTCTGTTACGATTCCGTAATCCGCTAGTAGTAATTCCCTTTTCATACTCCACTGTGTTTTATTTCTCTAAAATTTGAATTGTGTGTTTATATCCTTCTGTGATTAATAAGAATCAATAAATATAGTGATTTGCAATTATGTCTCATGATCATTCAAATCCGCCTACACATCCAGAAACATTTAATGATAGACGGGGAGATGATAATCTGAGGGGAGGATATAATTCACGACAAGGGCTTTCAGCAAAATCAAATTTCTAATACAATTTCGCATCGTCAGAGCTTAGAGGTCTCCCCCTCGAGAGGAAACTAGGCGTCAAAATTACATCGTAGTAATATGTATGGGCCTATGTGATACCACAGTAAAAAGTGATATCAGCTCCAGTGGTACGTATTAGATCTGCAATGGTAACTACCAATCCGCAGCCCCATTTGGAAGAAAAAAACCTACTAAAATTCAATTTATTGGATTTTGTCACCTTGAAGTCTTGAAATATTACTTGATTTAATAAAACCATGTATGTTTTGAATGTAGAATTTAATTTCAAAATTAAGCAAAATGCAAAATTGGGGAAACAATAAAAATATAGAAACAGAAGACTTTGCAAATATTTCTAATTATTTTCTTTCAGTCGAAAATACTAACTAATTTACTAACTAATTATTTTAAAATAATAATGTGTTTCAGAAATTTTAATTTTTAACTCTGATAAACTTAATCTGAAAAAAAAAAAGAAAATTTCTAGTGACAGTAAATATTAAATTCCAGTCTAAATGTAACATTTCATATCGTGAAAAACGAATTATAATAATTTCGATTATAAAGGGAAACACAAACTAACATTTAACAAACATTTTTTCGATTGTAGTGAAAACAAAGTCAAAACAATTGTCTGGTACAGCTTAATTTAAGGCTTTTCCTGAGCACTTTGTTGTTTATCTCTCTAAAGCTATTCAATTCAATTTACACATCCTTTTTCAAATTCAGCAACATTCTATTCAATTTAAACACATTCTATTTCAAAATGTAAACATATTAGAACTTTCCTAAGGAACATGTTCTACTTCCACGATATTATCTAAATATGTTCCCCTTGCAAGAGATATATTTCTGAGTATATAATCATATCTATATCAAGCCTCACAATGCATTCAAGTCCCTTAAATCTTAATCTCATTAGGAGAATACTAATTGAAATGTTTGCAGACGTCTTTGAAAAGTAGTATTTCTATAATTAGTAGGACATCACGATTCGAGGAAAAGTAAACAGAAATGATGAGTTTGCGAGACGGGGATCAATCTGTATTTCGTCAGATTGTGTTTGTCCAACAAGTTAAGAAAGTGAACTTTAGCAATACTTACAATTTCATTACTCATTTCATTTCAACTTGTTATTTTCGAAAACTTTTCAAACATTCAGGAAAATATTCAAGTTCTACCAGTTAAGTTGAAAGGACGAATCTGTAAAAGTTGCATTGTTTTCAGAATCATAGGTTAAGTGATGCTATAAATAAGCAATTTAAGGAAGTTAAACAAATATAAAAAAAAGTAAAGATAAATGTTGTTGTCAGAAATATTGGAAGCAAAACATTTGGCATAAATATTTTTTCTTTATTTAAGATTTAGTTTCTTTTCTATGGAAAACATATTTAAATAATTCTGGGGGTTGGGTTACCCCCTGTCCCCCTAACGGCAGACCAATCCTCATTGTACAAATTATACAACTGTTCATACTCATTGCTCAAATTGTTATTCTGTAATTCACTATTCTGTTCTATTTATTTGTTCTTTTTTGGCAAAATTCGTTCTTGGCACTCCTCTTAAATTAAATTCATCATTGAAGCTGCATCTTCCAACATCTCATTGATAAAATCTTCAGATTTCGATAAATCTACAGCCCTTGCAGCTTCAATAAAAGTTGAGTATTTATAAGTCTTTGTATGAGCCCAGTTGATTGTATGAGTCCAGTTGATTGCTAATAAGTCTTTGTATGAGTCCAGTTGATTGTTAATAAGTCTTTGTATGAGTCCAGTTGATTGTTAATAAGTCTTTGTATGAGTCCACTTGATTGTTAATAAGTCTTTATATGAGTCCAGTTGATTGCTAATAAGCATTTATATGAGTCGAGTTCATTGTTAAAAAGTCTTTCTATGAGTCCAGTTGATTGCTAATAAGTCTTTGTACGAGTCCAGTTCATTGTTAATAAGTCTTTGTATGAGTCCAGTTCATTGTTAATAAGTCTTAGTATGAGAGAATGCCTTCCTTTTCACGCTATGATTCCAGTCAAAGCTATCGTTGCGATATTTTTCTGCAAGAACTTGCAATAAAATGCTATCACAACCGTATCTGTGACATTATATGATACGAAGCACATGGTTGTCAATTCAGCTCGTACGATTCATGAGAAATAGGGGTTGCCAACTTAGCGAGTTATCTTGAACATTTTTCTTGTTGCGATAGTATGTAATAAATTTATTACAGCATCAGAAATTTTTTTTTAAATACAGAGGAACTGATGATTACACATATCTTTGAAAGGAAGCCTTACTTTTATTCATAAGAAAACTTGTCACATTTTAAATGAGGAAAGAAAATCCGAAATATAAAGAAATTTCTCAAACTTTCGCTCTACAAAACCATTTTTATTTCTTTTTTCAACCCTGCGGAATTTTTAAACTATTAGAGAAAATTTATTTAGACACTGCTTCAAATAAAACACAAGCATAAGCCAAACATAAATTCAAACTAAGTGAGATCTAAATTTTCCCAGAGATGTCATTTAGTTATTGTTCATGAAATGTTTCCCAACAGCAGACTTATAATATTTCTTTCAAAAATCGTCCAGATTGGAATGAGCCTGAAAGTAAAAATAGTTTACTTCTAGAGTACGGTTCATTTCTTTTAGGTGATACTACAGGGATATAATCTTCTCTGATAATTGAATCTGTGCCAAGAAACAACTAGTACCTCATTTACTTTTATTTTTGCTGACTTTTCTCACATATTTGATACTTGTTTTAGGAGCATATCTAGATTCTCGTAAAATCCCGAGTGTTTTCTGAAGCACCAAGATATAAAGATAATTTGATTGAAAGAAAGTGTCAGAATCAGAAAAAAATCTCAGTATTTTCTCATCATTGATGGATGTGTATTGTGTTGCAGATGAGAAATGTTAAAAAAAAATAGGACTTGTAGCATTTCGTTTATATCACCATGGAATTCGAGCATCATCATAAGTATAGAAATCTCGATCATTTTTTATTTATAATTTTATAATGCTCTTTGAATTGAATTTTTCAGAAGTTCATTTCCAAAAGTATTTAATGTACAAGGTCTGGAACGAACTGTATTTTTACTTCAGTACAAAACAAATAAGTAGTCGGGAGGAATGAATAATAATGCGGAACTGATTTGTTGCACTTCTTCCTATCGTGAAAATACCAACCACCATTATTGTAATTGAAATGGATATACTTCAAGATACAATTAAGCTAGAATGAGGATAATTTACAATTTTGTTAATTAGTTACTCCAACTTTTTTCCAGTAGCTAAGTAAACCACAAACTTTCTGTTACTTTTTATTTCTATTATTCATTATTCCGCTTATTTCAAGCCAAAACTTGCTGTCGTTACATTTTTCAAGCTTAACTTTTGAGTCTGCAGTTTCCGAAAAGTTATGGTCACACCAAGTGTTTGATGTTGACGAATCTCCGATAAGAGTCCTTTTGTCACTGAAGACCCACCGTGTAGAGGGGCTGAGGTGCATTATATGTGTCAAGGCTCAAAATCATTACGTGTTGAAGTGGTATTAAAGTTCGTAGAGTGGAATGCCAGCTCAGCTATCATCTTTATCCCTTGGGTGAAGTTCAAAATTACTAAGTACGTTGCTAATAGCCCTCTCGTAGCTTCAGAGTGATGATACATAAGTAAAAAATGAGGTTAAATTTAAGTACAGCTTCATCTTATGATTACAGTAACAAAATGTATTAACTGCCAACTGCCTATTTTCTTATATCAGTTCTAATTTATCTAATATACATACACTGGCCAATGAAAGTCCTTGAGATTTGCATTTGAATGTGTGCTAAGGATAAAGTATGAATTTTTTTATGACGTGGGTTGTATATGATTAGAATGCTAGTATAGGTAAGATGTAACAATGCCTTTAACGACGAATGAAGTAAAATGGGAAACGTGACAAATCTTTTCCCCCTTTGAAAAAGGGTTTATTGTTGGTGCCCTTCCAGCAGAAGCCTCTATTTTGAAGACAAATCTCACTAGGTTCTCAAAAGCAGCCTTATCAAAAGTGTTCAAAAGTTGAAATCAGAACCCACAGTTATTTTCTAGATGACCAAATGTGGTTCGAGCGCAGTTTTCCAAGAAAGTGATCGACGTCGTCTCCTACGAATTGTATGACACAACAGAAACTCTACAATACTTAAACTGACATAAATCGTCAAACAAGGCTCGTCCCAACAGATTTTAGCACGAACCCTGCTCAAAGCATTGCAGAGCATAAGAATACATTGTTTGGGTGCCTACGAGAAAACCACTAATTTCTGCCCGAAATGCATTTGTACTGATGGAAGGTATCGAATTTGTAGAAAATCCCACGAAGCCATGAATCCATCTTGCCTTACTCTCCCTGTGCGAGGGTCTGAGAGTACCATGATATGCGGCTTGTTCTGCTGGTGAAAGTGATGCCTTGGTATTCCTCGAGGGTAAACAATCAGCTACATGAGCCACCTAGATATACTAACAGATTAAATGCATCCTTAAGTGTTGCATTTTTACCCTGACGGTTACAGATAAACTTCATGGACGATAATGTAACTACACATCGCGTCAGAAGTGTTCGAAATCGGTTCGCTGAAAATCAGACTGACTTCCAACACCTTCTCTAGCCATCTCATAGCCTATACATGAACCTCACAGAAAATGTGTGAGATCAGGTGGAAAGACGCTTTTGACAGCTCTTCCATCTAATTTACAAGATCTAAAAAACTATGGGACGCATGGTATTCTCTGGACGTAAGTGCACTCTTGAAGCACATGGATGAATGCACAAACGTGTCAAATCAGTTATCCATGTACATGGTGGTCCAATTAAGTTTTAATTTCGGGTTTCTAATTCATTGGCCAGGTAGTAAAAATATGAAAAAATAAATATAGTATAGGGCCTTGGCGATGTCAATTTATTTTGGCGACCAAAATCGATCACCAAGCTAGCGATAGGTGTCCAGAAACCAGAATGATTTCTTTATCTCACCATGATATCTATATAAAAATCAGAAAATCCAAAGCCCCCCTCACCCCCTATACTACACATGTAGTTCAATCATTTATTTGTAGACAAATAGACTTTATAAATTAGACAATAAGTATAAATGAAAATATTGAATTTCGGTAATGGAAGTAAATAATATTTTCCAATTCGATAAAAGAAATTAAATATAATTTAATTGATTTTAGACAAAAGTATAATCGAAAGAATTGAATTTAAACATAAATCGTAAATTAGGCAAATTATTTACATCTGACCGATCGAGGCCAACGAATATCAGTAAGACAAAAACTCTTCACTGAAAACTCTTCACAGTTTTCAGGACGGCCCGATTCTTGATGCCGATTGAATTCCTTTCGTCGACATATCAATAACTACTTCCGAGGAAATCCTTTTTTTTGTTATAACGACTTCAAAACAAAACACTCTGAAAAACAATGTATTTCACTATCAAAATAATATTCTGAATTCGCTGTCTTATCTGTATATTTTTTTCTTCCGAGATAAGAAAGTCACGTATATATTTTTTTTGAAAGAAAGTATAAGAATAGTTGAAATTTTGTTTTTAAGCCTGGAATTCTTTTCTTACATATTTTAATGTTTTATTATTACACTTTATTTCATTTCTTAGAATTAAGAAGCAAATCAAGTAAATATATAAAAAATTCAAAGGAAAAAGAAAAAAAAATCAAAATATAAATATATGTAAAAAAATTACTTGAAAAAAAAAAGCATTTATTAAACATAATTTCGTAGAATTTTATGCTGATAATAATGGGCCTGAATATGTGCATTGTAATTTTGTTTCAATTTAAAGCTTTTGAAACCGGTGAAATGGAAGTAAATAAAATATTTTTAAGTCTAGTTAGCAAAGCTTTATTAAACTGCATCTTGTAAGAAATGCTTAAATGCAAAATGATGTTTCAAAAAGAAAAAAAAAAAGAAAATGATTTTATAAGTAAACAAGAATGTATTTGAGAATATTTTTATTTACAAAAGAACTTTTAAAGCAATGAAATTGACAAATTTAAACTGTAACGGTATACACAAAACAATTCAACAATATTTGTTAAATGTTTTTAGAATAGTTTGATGTCAAATAGGCTTAGATCATAGGTTCTCAACCTTTTTTGAACTGGCGCTCCCTTTTCTATTAAATATTTCGATACCCAACCCTTCCTACTCTAGAGAAATAAGAGTGTACATAATACATCGTGAAAACAAGAATTAAGTTTTAAAAAATATTCTATTACTAATAGAAAATATATTTTTTAATTTAATTTTTTTCTAAAGCCCCAATTTTTTTACTTGTGAATCTGAAATAGCTATTGCCACAAATATATTTAAATGTGTAATATTATATATTTTAGTCATAGATAGGATACTGTTGGAATTGAAACGCTACTGAATTTCTTCGTCATTTAAAAGAGTGGAATAAAAGCTTTAGCTTACCTGTTATAAAGACAGGCAGGGGTTTTTATGATACGAAGTAATTCATAATAAACTATTGCTTTCAAAATCAATATAAATTGACAGTTTCAGTCTTTAAAGAATCACGTTAATTTCTGGTTAAAATATTTAATTGTGTAGCTTGGATAATATATGCAATGAAATGCAGTGGACGAAACATTTTTCCTACTGCTCACAAAGATAACTCGTGCACTACAGAAATTAAAATGCACTGTATAATTAAATTTAATGTTGGTCTGAACGTATTGTAATCTTTAAGTTTTTCATCCGCTTCCCTACCGGAATATGTGAATTTACGTACATGGGATATAGAAATGATTTAAATACTTCATACAAACAACATAAGGCAAACAGTATTAAAATTTGCTTTTGTTAGTACATAATCAGCGTGTTTTTTAGACTATATTTGGTTAATCTGCCCAAGCCCCTCCATGCCATCTCAGCGCCCCCTAATTTTTTCTAGGTCTTTTACTGACCCCCTGAAAGCCTCAAACGCCCACAAGGGGGCGTTATCACCCACGTAGAGAACCTATGACTTAGATGAAGTAAATTATGATTCTACAAGTAAAATATACTCATATATAACAGCGAATTCCCTTTGTTTCTCCTTACGTATCCATTTGTAGTAAAATAAAAACAAAAGCTAAATTTTTATTCTATGCATATAATTTATTTTATAAATGAAAATGCGATATATTTTTAGCGGAATAATGCCAAAGGTACAGAGAAAACTTTCTAATTAGTTAGTGGATAATTTTGTTATGATAAAGATGATTCATATATTTTTCAGAGTATGTAACAAAATTAAACTTCTTTATATAAATTTATAACATCATAATGTATGTATAAATGAAATTATTACTGAAATAATACTGCCATTAATGCAGTTGAATTTTAAATAAAATAATGCACCATAAACTAATTTATCACAAAATTAAGGCACTGATGAATGATATATAAAATGTCAATTAGGCTATTTTTTTAATAATATTACAGCTTACCGGTAACAAAAAGATATTTCTAGCGAAAAATATTAAATTTTTTAAAAAACATGATCTCAAATATTTATGAAAGAAGAGATTATGCTTAAATTTGTTCTAAAACTATATATTTAATATTGAGAATTTTTTTAAACAATCTTTAAATTGTCATCTAAAGCGATTTCTAAAAATATAAAAAGCTATATTGAAAATACAGCGAATAAAATACTTAAGTTTTGAACGCGAGAACACTAAGGTTGAAGGCAGCAGTGTAGAAGTGAATGATATAATTCAATATAAAATTCCGCTACTTTAGTTGCAGTGTCAAAAACCTAAAATTTTCCCTCGAGAATAGAGCTTTCGGAACCCAGAACAAAAATATTCAAATGCAGGGAACAAAATTAAATTGCGAATGGAGGGTTTCATGTTTCTTTTTCGCTAGAAGCCCGAAGTACAAGTAACTTATCCGACATCGTATCCTATTTTTTCTAGATTCTTTGGACGAGATTTGATGCACACATGTATAAAAAAGATCTTATATATTTCGTTGTAAACAGAAAATTCTGCTCAGAATAGAGAATCAGAAATTTGATAAGGATACGTGGCAAAGGTGAAGAACTTTTATGTAACGACAGTAGGATCTAGAGTGATATTAAATTTTGCTTGACTTTTATTGCGCGCGACTTCATATACAACAGTTTTAAAAAAAATCCCGTTTAAATAGTTTTTTAATACATAAGCAATTGGAAAATCTTAAAATATAAAGCTGATCAACTAAATTCGGTTGATTTGTATGAAAAGAATGAAAATGTTGGCGTTTTATTAATGTTTCATAAACATGTCTAATTACATGCAGAAAAACACATATTAAGTAATATACACAATATGAAAATATTTATATTTTATAATATAGTAAACATTCCCGAAGACGTTTAAAGCTGCAATTTTTTTTCAACCAGTTAATCGCGTATAAACTTTTTTTAAAGCCATTTGATTAAAACTGCGATTACTTAAAATTATTTTAATTAGTTACACGAAATTTTTTTAAAAAAAAGGTAACAAACGACTTTCAGATTTTTGATGCTAAAAGAAAGAAATTTGATTTACTCACTTCATTCCTCTTCAAGAATAACAATAAAAAATGTAAGTTTTAATGTTTTACTTAGTTTTCATTTTTGTTTTTTTGTTTTTTATTTGAAATATATGCTCGTTTTGCATGATAAGTATATCTACGAAAGGAAGATTTTAAGATTTATTTTTGGAGGAATTCAGGAAAATGGCATATGGCGAAGAAGATCAGTAATGTTCTGTGATTCCAGGACAGTTCTAGAAGCGGTCTGCTGCGATCAATCAAGACTAACTCAAGATATTCTGTAACGACTAAGGGGCGTTGGAAAAATTAGACATGTTGTACACCCTGTAATGAATACCAACGCACGTCGGCATCCTTGGAAACGAAAGAACGGTTAGGTCAGCTAAGAAAGGAAGAGACCTAAATGATGGTACCCTTGACCAAACAATTTTACATGATGTAAATGCAATTGCAAGACACCGTCTTAAAGGAAACCCCATCAAAGCAGATTTGCAGATCTTTGAAATCCACACTGAAAGAGACCTCATGAAAATCATCACCCGATTGAGAACAGGGCACTTTCGAGGCATGGAAATTCACAAAGATGGAGCAAGAACCTACCGTCCATGCAACAATTTCCCGGAGACTCTCTCTCTCTCTCCTCTAGGTAGCCGTGGTATAGGCATCGAATCATGGCTAGCGTGTCATGAGTTCGATCCCAGTACCACTAAAAACCCGCCGTGTAGGGGAGCGATGCACGTTAAATCTGTCGAGAGCTCAAACATCCTCCCGTTGGTGTGGTGTGGTAGTTAGGAGAGAGGGATGCCAACTCAGGTGTCGCCCGCGTCACTTGACCATGGTTTAAAATTACGCGGACCGTCGCCAAAGGCCCTCGTGTTGCTAAACAGTGCGATGTTAATACTCACTCACCCCTAACTCCTTATCAAGTTTTTGACTGTCTAGCAATTTTACGCTCTCTGGTTCTTCTTGGAGAATTCCCTCTCCTTGATCATGAGTGACTCTATTCACACAGCATCGTAGAGATTGCAGCCTACGTGCTGTCAACTCACGGTTTTCTTTGAAATGTATTTCTTAGAACTTTCAGTGATAAACAACAAATGTACTTACATTTTAATTAATATCACATTTTTGGTAGTATTCTGAAATACAATTTTTACGTCAGGATTCATGAGATTTATATAACTTTTATAAGCAATTGGTGAGAACCTTTTCTACTCATATCTTTTACTTGCCCCAAAATCTAACTTTTCTGGTATAATGTTCTTTTTGTCTAGTGTAGGAATGATAATTTCACAGATTCAATCTCTATTATATATGATTGGCAAAATTCTCCCTTATAAGCTTGTTTCGTTGGAAGCGAATTGAATAATTCTTGCTTAGCCCCAGCATGAGTTCTTTTTAAAGTATTCCAATGAATTTAATAAAATGTATTCAATGTATCGAATTTTAGAAAATACTGATGATATTACATTCCAGAAAAAAAATACGGCGTCTCTAAATTAATAAGAAAGTCCACAAATCTCGCGTCTAAATCTTTTCTTGTTACTTTGCTAAATAAACCAAAGCCAATTCGTAAGGTTATACTTTGAAAGATTTTCCTTTTTATTCTACAAACTATTTTTTATACTTTATCTATTTTCTTTTAAGAGGAAAGTTTTTACCAAAGACTGAAATTCGATCTGGTGTTACATTTTAGGTTCATATTTTATCTTTCTTTTTTGATCCAAAAATTTCTAAAAACATTTATTAAATAATGTACACTTTGAATTTTCAAAATTGTACAGATTAATAATTTAGGCAACCGAAATTTATGGGTAGTATTGATAAAATATCAAATGTCATATACACTCAAGAGCCGAAACATTATGACCACCCCTACATTTTGCAATGAACTCGCCTGGATGACGTGGAAGGCTCGTGATCAGGTGGAAGTGGTATTTAACTTCTACTGGAGAGTATGAAAAATCAATCTTTCACTTACTTCTGTGTGTGATGGGAAAGGCTGAGGATCTAAGTGACTTTGATAGAGGGCAGATTATAATGGCTCAAAGGCCGGAACAAGTACTTCCGAAACTGCACGACTCGTGGGTTGTTCGTGATCTACAGTTGTTAGTAATGCAAAGTGGATGAATGACGGTAAAACCAGCAGTAGACGACATGGTGTTGGACGTCTACACGCTATCAAAGAAAAAGGTCGTCGGAGACTGTCTCGCATGGTGAAGCAAAACCGGAGCCAGACAGTGGCTTAGATGACAGCCCAATACAATGCAGGGCCAAGTAGAATAGTATCGGAGCACACTGCTCAGCGACACTGTTGGATAGGGGGCTACGCTGCAAACGTCCCACTCGTGTGCCTTTGCTGATCAAGCGTCATCGCCAACTGCGCCTGCGCTGGGTCCGGGAACATCGCGACTGGTCCATGAATCAGTGGGAGAGAGTTGTCTGGTCAGATGAATCACGGTTTGGACATTCATCACGCCGATGGCCGTGTCAGGATACGCCGTCTTCCAGGCGAACAGTTGCTTCCTCAATGTACAGTAGGTCATACACAGGCCGGTGGTGGCGGTATTATGCTTTGGGGGACGTTCTCTTGGGCGTCTCTGGGACACGTGGTTGTGGTAGAGCAGACCATGAATGCTACAGGGTATCTGAACATGATTGCGGACCAGTTGCACTCTTACATGGCCTCTGTTTTTCCAGCTGGAAATGGAATGTTCCAACAGGACAACTCCCCTTGTCACAAGGCTAAAATTGTGTTGGAGTGGTTCCAGGAACATGATGCTGAATTCCAGTTAATGTCCTGGCCACCTAACTCACCGGATCTTAATCTGATTGAATACATTTGGGATGTCATGGAACAGCAGTTCAGAGTTCAAAGACCACCAATTCGCAGTATCTCGGATTTGCGTGACCGTTGCTTAAACATCTGGTACAATCTGTCTCTGTCCATCTACCAAGGACTTGTGGCATCCATGCCAAAGCGGGTTGAAGCTGTGTTGCGCGCCAAAAGTGGGCCAACTCGTTATTGACAGGTGGTCATAATGTTTTTGCTCTTGAGTGTATGAAGACGAGCATACGGAATTTCATTATTCTATACATCTTTTTGGTACCAATTAATATTCCTTTTTAACATTAGAATTTAATTGCATTATTTTTCGAAAAAACTACTCAGTTATTATGAATCCGTATTTCTGAAAAACTTCAGTTGTACAGAAATTTAAAAGCATGCAATAAAAATCATATAAAAGTTGAAAAATCATATTCTGACAACGATTGAAAATAAGTATGTTCTTAAGTTTAAAATTATTTCACGCTTTAAAAAATTAAACCAAGAACAAACCTAAATCCATGTTTAGATGTCCCATCAATGCAAGTTTAATGTAATCTGGATGTTGCATTTTCTTTCATATCTAGCTATTACGGTAATTGCAAAAGTTCTACCAAATTTTTGTCATATTGGAGAAGTGCAAAGAACCTGAAATGTATATAATCTAAGATTGTGCATATTTATTATTATTATTCGTAACCTCTTTCTATTTTTCTGGTATCACGTCGGAAAAATTCCCATTGTTTGCAGTTAAAAATTTATTGTATTAATAAAAATTTCTCCTAATAAGATTTTGTTTACTTAACTTGCATCTTCACGAAGATGGAATATTTAAAGAGAAAGTTATTAAAACAGTTCTTCAAACATTCATTTAAAATGATTTTTATCAAATCGTTTCAATCACTCCTCTTTAAAAAATAGAAAGGAATGCTTGAGATAAAGTTCTGATCAAAATGTATTTATTTATAAGTATATCCCCATAGCATTCGCAAGCAATGAGGCATCAAATCCAAAGAGAAAGCAGAAGCAAATACTATCTCTAGTGGGGCATCACTTTTGATCGACCACGCAAGAACAAGAAAGATGAGCCCAATGATATTTTTCTGTATACTTCATTTTAAAGCAAGAAAAAACACTGACAAGCTTTAGCTTTTATATGATGAGAAGTAATAAATAGCTTTTTAAGTGCGGAGGAACGATGATAAAATTTGTTAAAAAAATCTTAATGTCCTTCCAATGGGGTATAGGGAAAAAAAATCACCTTCTGCTCAAATGCATCTATTTATGCTCTTTCTGAGTTTCTGGTTTTTGGGGGGGGGGGAGGGGTTAAAATGATTTATAGATACTTCAGTTTGATGTAAGAGATACTTTTCCTGGAGAGGTTCACAATCTCTAATATATATTTTTGAATATTTTGCTTCTGGAAACATCCTTCTTGGTATTACACGTAATTCATAGTTAAATATTATATGGGAATTGTGTGTTTTGTTAGATCCTCAACAAACCGTAAAATTTTAATGAGAGTCCATTTATTTTTTGTTGAATAAAACTATAATAATAAATAAATAAAACGTGAAATTTACAAAGGTAAGATATTTAAAACTAATAAGACATATAAATACATTTAAGATGTGTTAATTATTTTGGAGAATCTAATAAAAGTATTAAAGGATTTCTTAAAGAAGGCATTTAGATGTATTCAGTAATTTTTTATATAGTCTATATTAAACATTTTTAAAAAAAATGTATTAAATAATTGTTAATTGAAGATATTTTCAGAAATTAAGGAATATGTGTCTAGTACATTAGAAACGATTTTCATTGAACATTAATTTTTCCTTTTTCAAGCAGTTTTCCCAAGCTTAAATGTATTTTTTTTGTTTGTCTAAATAAGAAAACATAATCAAGTTTTCCTTTATTAAATTTCACTATATTATTTTATTCGTAAGTAGCTGATGTACCCGCGTGCCTCGCACGTGTAAAGTTAAAAAACTTTTTGTCTATGACAGCAAATACATTTTTTAAGGAGTGTTAAACCCAGTGCAAGATATTTCCAAAAATAAACATAATTTTTAGTTAGTGCTCATATTATGAATAATTTCAAATGAAATACAATCCAGCTTCACACATGCACACAAAAACGAATGATTTAAGAGAAATATTGCATTTGAATCTAAAAGAGAAAATTAATACTAAAAATGATAAATAAATAATAATGAAAGAAAATATGAACAAAAATTTTGTAACAGAAAAGTAATAGCAGTTGTAAGTTTTTACTCTATGGGTGATGGGACATCCTGAAACAGATAAATCAAAAGAAATAAATTATCTTAAGTATCATATATAAACAAAGCATTTTACTAAATACTATCACAAAGAGCATATATTAGGCAGCCATTATTGAGAAAAAAAATTCACTTAAAATGAACAGAATTAAATGTTATCGAACATAGATAAAATAGGTCTGTGTCACATTAAACATTTGACCAACAGTACCGAAGAAAAAAGAAAGCTGAACATGATGCCAGAAAATTAATGAATGCAGTATATACCACAATGAATTAAATTCATAAGTTAATTTTCAAGTGTATAACTTTTGGTTATACTAGCATTAAGATAATTTTTATCTGCAGTACCTTCTTAGAGAGAAAATGACGATTACTTCATAAGGTCACAAATTCTCAGATTGAGAACTAAAACAAATGTAGGTTTGAGCTTTAGGTGAGAAATATCTATGACAACAAAAATAAAAATAAGCATTCCAATTTGAGATTCTTCAAGACTGTAAATTACCATGAGTCTAAAGTCATCTTACTAAAAGTTAAATTTGCATAAAGGTTACAAAAGTGGTTGATGGTTATTTCTTTTCAGGAAGTAATGAAATTCAAAGCATCACTCTCCCTTCTGGGCAGCTTTAAAATATGATACATACTAAGCTAGAAAACGCAATTTAATCCAGTGCTTACATATTTAAATAAATTACTTTGGAAAACGAACACGAGTTAGCTGACAAAAAAATGTTAAACTAGATATAAAAATGCATTTCTTTTTACGCAAATATGAGCACTATTTTTGGTGTTGCACTTCTTTTGCTGGAATTTTTAGCAATACAATTTACAGACTGACTAAATAGAAAAATGAAGAAACTTACTGTCATAAATAGTCTCCATTCTTTTGCATTTTTAAAAATATTAATCATAAATCTCTTTATAGAATTGTCTTTTAAGACAATTCTATAAACTTTCTTTTGTAGGTACATTACAATGCTTTAAAATGAATTTGATTTTTCATAATTGTTTGTAAGCATTACCGGTAACAAAATGGTATCAATTGGTAAGCAAGTGAGACTATAACAGTACTTATATCTTATAAAAGCTTACACAGAAATTAGAAAAAAATACACAAATTATGATATTATACATATTTAAATAAATAACTTAAATAATTTCAGATCATTTTTACAAATTATCCAGAACAGTATTTAGATTTAAAAAAATTTATTCTTTAATGTTGTAGGCACAAGCTGTAATCGATTATCTCGTGAGCGTCCTCTGTTAAAACTAACTTGGGGGTTTTCTTTAATGTTTTGGATTGGTTTTGTAACGGACCTATCCGTGATTTTCCAAACAATTCTCTTGTGGAATAACTTTCTTTAAATATTATTTAATTGAAAACTTCCTTCCAAAGAAGAAGACGCGGTCTATGCAAATTATGCCATGTATTTAAGTATTGGCCTTCGGGTTCGAAAAAGAGAGAGGGAGGTTAGAAGCTAAAGGATAGCATGAAGATTATTGAAAGATAAAGTAAAGTTAGACGAGAGCCCTTTGTAGATTATTTGATTAATATAAAGATTGACGCGATTTAGTTAATTAGTTGCTAAATTGGATTCGGTCGGTTTGGATTGGATTGGTTTAGAAATTATTTTCAAATATAAGAAGGTGTATTGCCTGTACGTGCTAAGTGTAAATGATCTGATTTATTATTAATTCCCCAATTGTCTCGTCTACTTCGCGATTGTTCCCATATTTATCAATTGATGCATTTCTTAACTTAGATCACTGAATTTGAGTTGTTGTTGAGAATAGTAAATAAATTGTGTTGTTTTGACTATGGCTAGTTTACCTTCTAACTCTTGCACTCTAATGGATGGGATAACCCATCCAATATAGTTTTAACTGTCACCTTCTTACAAATGAAACTTGATACGTTAATGGAAGTAACTATATAAAGCGAATTGAAAAACAGTTCAGGTAATAGTATAGGAGAATGAATCACTGCTAGTCAAACAGTATCACTGAGTTTGTTTCCATGAGTTGTCACTTCACAAAAGTCGATCCAAAAATCGATTTTTCAATTTTGATGGAAAAATAAAAAAAATACTACTATTTCTCTTTCTAATGCAATTTAAATTTTTGTTCTAGTTATATTAGAAGTATTTTTAATATTTTTAAAAAAATTTGTTTACATCCGTCAAACCCAAAAACAGCTGATTGCCACGCCCCTTTCATTTCAAAACAAAAGACACTTGCTACTTTTCAGCCTCATCAAATATTTTAAATTGATTAAAAGGATTTATTTTGATCCGTAACTTGTTCAGGAAAGAAGTGAAGTGAATAATTGTAGCTGTTTGTTTACTTTCTGGAAACTCGCGTGTTGTTTTTTACCTCTTCAAATATTTTACGAATTTCTGCTATTGGAAACATTGTTTCTATCAAAACATTTTTTAACATGCTTTTGTTTAATAACAAAGCGTTTAAAAAACGAAAGTTTGGAAACAAAGGTACAAAAACCCAAACTTTCCAGAAATTAAATGCGTCATAAGTCAGAATAATGAATTCAAATTATACATGAATAATTCAACTTTAAAAGCTAAGTTAGGTAAGTTAAATAAAGAGTATGTTTCCTTTGTAGATTCATTTGAAAGTTTTTTTTGAAATAATGGACATTCTACTGTTTTCTTGTGCTTTGAAACCACATTTATTATAAATAAAATGTAAAAAACAAGGTATTCACATAAATTTTGGTCGCCAAATCCAAAGTTTGGTTCTAAAGTTGTTGACATGTTGTGACTTTTGTGATGTTATTCAAACATTTCTTAATACCAGGTTTACTAAAACAGTAGTTAATCAAAAAAGATACAAAATTATATGAAGTAAACACTGGGCTTTCATATGCTATTACTTTTATTGGAAAAGAGAAGCAACTGCGAAAATATTTTGTAGAGTTATGAATTGTCACGTCCACCAAAGTGGTTTTACGAGTTCATGCATGCATTAAATAACACGACACAGAAAGTAGCCAGTCTATGGTATTATATATATAACTGCTGTCGAAATAATATCATTTAATAATGCAAGTCCTAATGTACCGGTGTTTGTCTATGGCATTTGGCAAAAAAGGGGTCATGTTTCTCTGAATGGTATTACAGCAGTTAGTGTGAACACTGGGAAAGTTGTTGATGCCGAAAAACTATAGAGTAAATACTCAAGTAATTTTAACGGCAATGTACATAACATTGAGTGTTCGACAGATTACTTCGGAAGTAGTAGGGGGATGAAAGTTGAAGGTGCACTTTGTATTTTCCATTGCTCAGAGGCACGGCACAATTTACGATACACAAATTACGATTTACTAATTGCGACAAATATTTGGGTGATGAGGACTTTAAAGCATACAAAGCAGTTTTAGAATCTTAACCTTAGAAAGATGTCAACATTAAAACATTAGAATGTGTTGGTCATGTTGAGAAAAGGATGGAGACATGACAGGGCATTAAAATCAAAATTTAAAGGCAAAAATCTTGAGGACAAAAAATCTCTAGGAGGTCGTTATAGATTAACAGATGCAGTAATAGACAAATTGTAAAGATACTATGTTTCGTGTGGCTATTTGAAGCAACTCAGAAAACTTGTCAGTCATGATGCAAACTATTTGGGCTATATTTTTTTCATAAACTCTCCACAGATTTGAAAATACGACACGGCTTATGCCCCATGGGAGGTGATTCGTGGTGTGAATATAATAGGTTCATACTGAAAGGTGACACATATAAGCTTAACACAACTCACCTATTGCAATTAGCAATTGCATTAAAAAAGTATTTAGAGATTTCTCTAGTCTTGAACTTTTATTTAGGTGCTTTCACGGTAAAACTTAAAATTTCAATGAAACCTTAAATTGTATTTGATTTATAGTTCCAAAAACTGTATTTATACAATTAGGAACTTAAAAACTATAGTATTTGAAGCTACATTTTTATATAATCAAGGTTTCATTACCAAATTAAAAGTTTTAGATGTATTAAACATTCAAACCCTGGATTTTACAAATGTCGAGCGTTGGAAGAAGTAGATCATGCGCATATTAAGAAAGCGAAATAGGCAGTTTTACAATGAACCAAAGAAGCTAGAAATAAAAACAAACAGTTAAAATGTAGACAAGAAGATGATCTTGCATATGATACCTGAAATCCAAGTTGTGATTCTGGTACGTATTAGTTAATAGTAAATTTTTACTTTAAATCACTATTTCTCAAAAGTGTAAATTTCAACACAAAAGGAACATTTTTGAAAAATCTACTTAATTTATAGCTTTGAAACTTTGCACATATGTTAACACTATACAAATAAATATTTTAATGAGAGATTTTGTCAAAAAAATTATTCAAAAAAATTTTATGGATTAAAATGTACAAGAATTTTCATCGTTTTAATAATTTTGACGTGTTACTCCACATATGAATTTTTAAAAAAAAAACTAATCAAAATTTTTAAAAATTCTCTTATTAAAATAATAAAAACAATACAATAAATCTACACAAAAAAATTCATGACTGTACAACTTGTCAATTTTTCAAAAATGTTCCTTAAATTTGGTCATTTTTAACATTACGGAGATAGGGAAAAGGCTGCGTGAAGTGACCCCCTTAGTTTTCATTTAGAAGAAGGATTTTATCTGCGCTTATTGATTCAGAATATAAAGAAAGCCGCTGAGTATTATTTCAGGAATATGCTGGACGGTAAAATCCTATTTTAATGCACTACTTGGCACGTTTATTTCTCTCGTCAAATCGGACGATAAGTTCTCCAAGCTGGCTTCCCCTTTTATGTGCAAAACTAGTGACTGATAGTTATGTTATTTTTAGCAACCCTACTATTGCAGTAAGTAAGCCATTTTAGTGTTTGATTAGTTTTTTTTTACTTGTTTTTATCGGAAAGTTGACCAAACTGAATGGAATGCAAAGATTAACGGTTTCTTTTTTTGAACATTTTTTTAGCAAAAAGGTAGATTGAATGGGGTATGCGAAAAAAGTTTGATTGCTGTAAAGTATAAATGTGTAAAACTGGGAAATATTGAAAGAGTTTGTGTGAGAGGAAAGAAAAATATAATTGATATATTTGGGTGAATGAGTGAGTGAATTTTAGTGTCATCTTATTCAGCTACAATATGGCGTTTGACGACGGACTTCATAATTCTGAACCATCGTCAAGTGACGAAGACGACACCTGAGCTCAGGCACCCTCTCTCCTAAATTCCACGCTACACCAAAGAAAGGACGTTTGACCCTGACAGATTTATATAAAGTGCATCAGCCATCTACACTGCGGGTCTTCAGCGGCACAAGGCTCGAACTCATGTCACACCGGTCATGAGTCCATGATCTTGACCACTAGGTTACCGCAGCCACGATAGATTCATTGGAGTTTGTCTGCAAAAAGAAAATATAATCGGCATTAAAGCAAAAGAAGAGATACGCGGTTTAAATGAAGTATTTGTGTCTGCTGAAAACTGTGTTAGTAACTAGAAATTAGTTTTGAAGGTCTTTAAATGAATTTGTTGTAAATAAAATGTGTATCGATAAGAATAAAGTGGTTGATTGGTTTATGATTTGTTGCAAGTTTGCATGATTGCTATTGTGAACGAAAGTGTGTCAATTGGTGGAAAAAATGTGATTGTTGAGAGCAAGTTCGGTAAAATTTTGAGGGATAAGTTAATTCATCTCTCAGTGTGGGGAGGTCGGAAGGAAAATTAGCCATAGTCAAGATAACTTCAATTTATTCTTTGATACGAACAACAAGACAATTTCTATTATCCAAAGTTAAGAGATGCATTCAAATACAAAATATGGAAAACAATAGTGAGGCAGATGAGATACGAGAAGACTTTAGAAAAAAAGATCCTTTACGTCTAGGCAATACCTTCTAATTCTTAGCAATCTAATCTAATCTGATTTCTAATTGACAAATCGTCAACTTTAATATTACAATAATCAGCTACGAAGTATCCACACGTTTAATCAATCACTGCTAGCCTTAGCACAGCCTAACCTCTCTGTAATCTAACTCGAAAGTTTAATCTTTATATACAAGTCTTAATTTACATACTCGCATCTTCTTCGAAGGAAGGCTTTCAATAAATTAAATTTTAAAGACCCATTTTTCTCCAACAGGATTATTAGTTAGAAAATTCAGACTAGACCCATAGCAAAATGAAGTATGGAAGGGGATAGCATGTTAACGATTATCAGGTGTTAGGAACATAATAACGTGTTTTTCTCTCAGCTTTTGCCTTTTTTAGAATTTTGATCCCCCCCCCCACATTTTTGTTTACAGCATCATAAACTATTCAGTGGTTAAATTTGCTACATCATGCCACCTTTTTTATGGTTTACTTGGTTCCGAGTTTGAAAATTGCGCTTTTGGCGCGACTTCCAAAATTCATTTAAAAGCAAAGCAGCAAAATATGATTTTATCGAGTGAGTTGGCCTATGCGTATACCTACTACTTCTATCAAAAAAGTAGTGTGTATAATTCTTATATTTAGACAACTATCATTCACACATCTCGCACAAACCAAATTTTCAAAACATTCTTAATTTATTCAAAATACATTAAAATTCTTTGTATGCGACATTTTTCACTGAAATTGATGCATCGAAAGCATTATTTTTATTCGACTATCTTTTCATCTTATATGAAAAATATTTCTATGTAAGAAATTTCTGAAAAATCTTGTATGTTTATTGTTTTGTAATTTCTAACGATTATGAGTTTAAATATTAGTATAACAGAACTTAATATATTTTACTAAACACATGGCGAAAAATCCCACAAATTGAGACAGAAATAGATTACAACAACACGATATTGAATAGCTTTAGAGGCATCCCAGATGCAAACCTTTACGCTTATTGCAAGATATTAATAGTGATTAACCTAATTTTTAATAGTATTCCTAGTAAATAAATAAAAAATGATTATATTTAACTTTATAGTTATGAATGTAAGATGATCATCCTGAAATCATGGAAATAAACACACAATTCGATGACTCTTTTTATATATTACAAAAGTAGTGTCCCCCGTATTATTTTGCTTATAGTTTTCAGGTCCGGATAAATCTGCAATATTGGAATGGAACTAGAAATTCTTTTCCCCCCACAAACTCCATTTATGTGTAGATTTTAGATCAATATATTTTTCAATCAAATTTTCTGTTTCCTAGCCCAGTTTTTAGAACGCAAAACAGTTCTAAAATATTAAATTTGAGAAAAAGAACAAGGATAAAGTTCTACATTCAAGTAATATAAATATTTTTTTAAAGAAAAAGCAGAAAACAAATCCGTGAAGCTTTTTTCCCACATAATACCAGCAATAAAATATAGAAAATGATATTGAAAATTTTATTTGGCATTTTAATGTTCAAAAAACAAATCTTATAAGTTCTAAAGTGCAGTTAAAAATGTGGCATAGACACTTTTATGACATCCAAGGTGATCTAGTTTCGAATTCAGACTAAATTCCATTTGCGATTTGTTCCAAAGATTCCAAGAAGCGTCCCCACCCCAGAGACATTTTGGGGATCATTTTCTTTTCAGATATATAACTGAAACATACCCCTTTTGAAGTTCTTGTACTAAAATTATATTGGTCTAAAAAGTGGAATAGTAAGCATCTGTTATTTAGGAGTGTGTATTTGTTTTATTTCATATAATACATATTCCGTTTTGTAAGAATTTTTAAAAAAAGATTTGCAGTAGAAGAAAATGCAAGTTGAAACTAAATAAAAATTGGGGTGGAAGAAAATTTTAGTTGAGATCGTTTTTCTTTCCCCTACATTTGATAGATTTGTTGGTAAAAAAATTATTTGCTGTTTTTTTCGTAGCTTGGATAACAAAGATAAGTTTTGTTCATGAAGTACTAAATTTTCTGAAATGATTCTTAGCTGTATAATGTAATAAAAATTTATTTTAAATTATATAAAATACGTCTAATATATTAAAAGAAGAATTAATTAATTAGTTAAGAACGTTTTTGTTTCCAAATGAGTTACTGTGTCTATGACAATGTTGCGATTAGAAGGTTAGTTTTGTCATAAAAGAGAATAAACTGAGTTCCAAAGACAGAGTAGCATAAATTAATTACGGGCGAAAGGAAATGTGATTTGGCGGACTTTGAATGGGGAATGTTAGTACAGTTCAGATATACAAAAAACAAATATTAGCAAAAACGCTGTATTTGTGAAATGTTCACTAGCAGTTGTAACGGAAATGTACCAAAATAATAGGAATTACGGGACACATTGTGGTCTTCACCGTGTGGTGATTGATTGGATACAACAGAGAATCTCCCGAACTATGTATTGGTTGAATAATTGTTTGGGTTTATGGCGAGAGCCAATTTCGGCTAAACTGCGCCAAACTTTAAAAAGTACACTCCCGTAGCCGAGCTCCTGAGAGGACATATAGGAAAATTTAGTGACAAGAAGGATTGTTAAAAGAATAGAAGCATCACTTCGGTAACGTGACACCCATGTTTACGACTGACAGTAAACCCCTTAAGAAAGGAAAAAACTCCCTAGGTCACCTCGGGATTATGAGATACTCATACTTATCTGAAGTCTCCTCATGACCCGAACTGTACAAGAAAGGGAACAGTGCTTGTGAAATTGCTGCATAATCAAGGAAGGTCTGAAAATTATTACTGACTACAGGGTTGAACGAACTCTGCATTGTTGTGAAGTGTGAGCCAGTGTGAATACTGTTGCAGCAGATAAGATAAAATGTCTCAAATTTACTCAGGCAGACAAGGATTTGACAATGGATAGTTGGAGAAAAATGTAATGTGGACTGATGAATATCGTTTTAAGTTGCATCATGCTGATTTGTGAGTTGATTTAAGTTACATCATGCTGATTTCTCAAAAAGATCACCAGCTCTAAATCTAGGCTTCTAAATATATTGTTTGAACACTTCAAGCTGGAGAAGACATTGTGATATTTTTCAGAATGTTTTCCTGCATGTTTGAGTATTTATTTCGTGTGTACGTATGTCTGAATAAGACATCTTTACCAAATATTGTTTATGCAATACTGATAATTTATTCCAACGACAAAGGGGGCTTTTTTAACAGGGCAATTCGTCTAGCCATAGTGCTAGTCTTGTACAGGATGGGTTTGACGAACATGGCGAAATCTTTCTGTACTACCCTTCCTAACACAAGATCTCAATTCTACAGAACCATATTACGTCTAAATCCATATCGAATTTAAGCTATCTTCATTGCATCTTCAAGCATGGTTTCAGATTTTATAAACGATCTATTAATATTTTGTTGATACCGTGCCTGAAAGATGAAGGCGTAACGAGTTATTAATGAGATGATCGTAATAAAGTGACCATTCACGAATAAATATCAGAAATTTTAACTGACATTTCACGTCTATCTCTCTCTACTTGTATATCGAAGTTGATTTTCAGCTGTGAAAAATAAGTTATTTATTTCTTTGAAGATTCTTTCAAATAAATCTCAGTAGCTAAGTTTCTAAAATAGTATGCAAATCACAGAATGAAATATATTTTTAATGTTATAAGCATTTTTTATTAATTAAATTTATAACCGAAATCTTTCAGAAACATTTTCAAAGGCATCGAAATATATCATATTAGCAACTAGTTGCAGATTTCATGGTTACCTTATTTAAAATGTAAACACAATTTAGAGTCCAACCAATTTATTTTATAGTAATACCTTAAAACTTATAAGTTGATCAAAGTAATATATTAGGAAGGAAACTACATTATTAAAATTAATTTTGCCTTTTAAACTGCAAGATAATATAAAAATACTGCGCGAAGCGTAATATTTTGAATATATTTATTTCATGCATGTTATAAAAGTACCTTTAAATGTATAATAAATGTACTAAAACTCCTCAACATTTATTTAAAAGAGTCATATTCAGGTTATGGTAAGCACTTGAAACGGTTTCCTTGTCTGAAGTTTGGAATTATGATAATTTTATTTTCGCTAACTTATTTTAGGATCGTTAAATTTTCGCTTTCATTCTGTGAAGGGATTTTTCTACTCAAGAATATACCTTATTTGAAATGGAAATTCTTAAGTGAGCTCCTTAGTTTAAACTCGAAGGAAATTACTGAAAACTACTTACACTCCTGGTCTAATCAAGAAATTGAATACTCAGGTGCATCTCTGATATTTATTTATTTCTATAAAAACAGAAACGGGAAAAAATCATTTTATTTTTGTATTAGACGAATGTCTAGACTGGCGAAACTGTTTCATATCAATTTCATTTATTGCTCTTATAGTGAAGTACTTGGTAATTTTTCAGTTCCTATCTTCAGAAAATTAGAAACAGGGGGCTGGAGACTTCGTTTCAATTGATTGTAGATGCGAATGTGTGCATAAATTGAAGAAAATGAGGTCCTTCGGTGAGGATGAGATTCGGTTTAGTACGCTTTGGAAAAGTTTAGAATTTTAAATTAGCAGTAAAAGGTTTTAATTCTAAGGTTTTGGATTTTGTGGAAAGCAATTCTGGAGTATTACTAACAAATCAAAAAGTTTAATATTGGAATATATAATTTTTGAAGAAGACATACCGAAGAAAATCTGTCTGAAGTGCATTTGAAATTTACTTTTCGTGTCCCAAATTGAATAAAAATCTTATTTAATCCATTGAAATGAGAGAAATATGTTTTTCTTTGTCATGAAGAAATACATTTGGGGAAAGCTCAAAGAAAACTTAAGACTTTGAAAAAGATCTCTCACTTTGTTCTAATAAAACGATTTTATTTCCCTTTTTGTTCTACACTTGCAGTACATTTTTAGCGAGGCACATTTTCACATAAAGTGCCTGATCAGGTGTACGAAACACGAACTCATACTAAATGAATTCTAAATTTTGCCAGATGTGACACGTCTCTGTTGTTTATGAATCATCAGACAACAGAAGATTTACAAAGATATTTCTCTCGAAAATCATCAACATTTTATTGAGCGAGACAAAGCGAAAGAAACAAAAACTTTTATCTATGCCTTTTTCACTTTATTGCTTTTGCGTGTGATATGAAGAGATAGTATCTTTGCTGGTAATTGGATCTTCGCCAAGAAACACAAAATAGTTTTTTTTTTACTTCTGTTGTTGGTTCTTCACACAGCTTGGAGTTTTCTGTTTGGAATGCATTTTAGTCCTCTTTCAACCACTAAGCTCTTTACAGGGGATAATGATATTTGTGAAGACCTAGTCTTTTTTAATGGCCGTAACAGAGAGAAAATAATTTTCAACACTTCGCTGTCATTAATGGATATTTGAATAGCATTATGAAAGATTAGTAGATGGCATATGCAAAACATAATACGCATTGGTACAGATATCCTAATGAGTGAATGGGAATTGTACGAAGTATATGAAACTCGGTTTCTGACACTGATTACGAAGGATTTATATGACTCTCCTTTTCTTTTTATGAATAAAAGTTGGATTCAAAACACCCAAAAAATTAAACAATTAAAATGGCTTTCAGGGCTAAATAGAAATGTTAAAAAATCCATTATTCTTAAATTATGCTTTTTCCGAAATTAGTATATCCGTATATAGACAGACCCCCTTAATTTAACTTTAAAAATGTTTCAAAAATTCTCGGTTCATACACAGTTCATATGGTACATAGACTCTTTGTTCGTTATCATTTTCAATGCCCAGGTAATAGGGAAATTCTCATTATTAATTCTTAAATATAAATTTAAAGAGCATTACGCAATGAGCTTCTGTCAGATCAATTTATTTACAAAATGAAATTTTCAGTTGTTGTTACACATGGCTTTATTGGAAGGATCAAACCAAACATATAAAACAACTCAAGTATCACCCAAGAACAATGATAAACAATAAAAAAAGAACAAACATTTCAAGAAAGAACCAGAACAAATTAACACGCAGGAACGAAAGTAAAAAAGTAAAAATTTAAATAATATAAAATGGAACATAAGAGAAATAGTCTTTACAAAGAGTTCAAGAAAGTTGTGGTATTTCAGTATAGATTTACCTATCTCACCACGTTTTTGAGACTCTTTATTTAGTTCTGGGTGTATAAGATGATGCTCTGCATTCGCGATGCCCGAATTACAAATTTGGCATAAACTAGATGAAAGGATGCCTATTTTATTAAGATGATGTCCTCTGCAATCATGGCCTTTTGGCAGTCTGAAGTTTGCCATAGTTTCTTTACGGGGCTTTTGGCAAAACTTTTTCCAAGTGTATTGAATGTTATCCCAGGGTTTGCCGGTTGACTTTGCTGTCTGGTAAGATTTAAGAATATCCACTAATTTCTCAAAAATATGATTTTGAATGGCTCTGGAAGAAGAGGTTTGTTGTCTTGTGGCTCAAGTGTTCCTCACTTGGCTAGTGTCTGCCTTTTCGTTACCGTTGATAAGCACATGTGAAATGATCCATTGAAAAACGATTGTTTTGATGTATTTATAAAGAAAGTTCAGGTTTGTCTTACTTCTGAGTTGAGAATCTCAGGATCTATATACAAACTTTGTAAGAACTTCTTCTACAAGTCGCAATTGTTCATCACTGACTAACATATAGAATTAGGAAGACTAAAGTCGGATGGATTTGAACTGATGATCGAAAACAATTTTTTCTGGAGACGTATGAATACGCAATTCTACTTTTAAGTAACTTCAAAGATTGTGACACTCAATTTTATTTATCCCATTAGAATCAAAATTTTTCCCTGAGGTCAGTTACACGATTCAGCTCACTCCTTCATTATGTGACGGATCTATACGCGTTTCTACTAATTTCTTCTTTTTTCTTTAAAACAAAATATTTATTTCAACCAACCTTCATCGAGAAACCAAACGTGATTTATGTAAATGAGGAATATTATATAAATTCGGGTTTCGCGAGTTGAAAGGGAGTGAAGTAAGTGGTCAAGTTAAGTAAAGTGAAGTAAAGTGAAGCAAGTGATCTGTTGACACGTAGTTGTTGACAAGCTGAAGTTGATACGTTTGACATGTGCAAGTAGAAGTGGTTAGCGAAGATTGAAAAGCAGTGGAATTAAAGATTAAAGAGCGGGGAGCCATCGTCGTTTGATCAAGCTAATGAAAGTGCCTAAAGTTTCCCGTGAAGGATCCGAAGCAGGATCCTTCACGTAAACTTGATTAAACTCATTGTAAACTTGATTAAGTAAAAGCTGATTATTAGTGTGCGACGTTGTTGTAAATGAGCGTATTTAAGCTGTCTTAGATTCAGTTGAGGTTCTGTAATATTATCCCCGCATTTGAGAATCTCACCTCTGCACTCTACCATTGTTTATATACCTTAATTAGAATTGTGTTGTGTCTGTTTCATAATCATTAATAAGAATTAATAAATCAAATTAGATTGGAATATATATATATAATGTCTGTGGATTATTTAGTTCCTCTTACACATCTAGCCGGGTTTACAGATAGACAAGAGGGTTCGGATGTAAGGGGTAACCAGAGGTTTCCACAGTTAAATTAAAAACCGTTTTGCAGAAAAAGGTTTGTCATCATTATAATGACGTCAAAAGTGAAATTCAACATCAAATTATATTTTATTCCCCATTAACAAAGCAATATTTTATTTCCCTTCCTTTGTTTTTGATTTTTTTTGTTTACTCCAAGAAAAGAAGTGTTAATTTTTTTTGATAAAAACTGAAACAAATATTTATTTTTTAAAATAAGATTTGAGTTTTAAAATCCGAAAAAATATATTTCCTTTGAATTTTCAATAATTAATATACTTTCACTTTGTGTCAGACAAGGGTAATACAATAAAGCCATATTCTTCTAAAGGGATAATTTAAAGTTCAAAGAAACTAATATGATTTAAATAAATTTATATTAGAATACATAGAAAAAAAGATTACTCAAGAAAAAATATGTATGCATGTTTATAATGGATCAGTTCACTTTCAATGTGCTGTTTTTAATAAAAAATGAAATAGTTTTATCTGAATGATTAAAAAAACTGATTCTATTAAATATAAATGTGTAACAAAAATAGAGTATAAATATTTAAAAATAATTAACTGGATAAATATTTAAAAAATGCATTTTTTTAAAAAAAAACCAAATTATGTGCTTAATTTATTAAATTCTCAAATTCTTTCAACGTATCGGCAATGAAAAGATGTTGATATAGCTAAGCTAAAAGTAAGAAATACGTTTTTAATTACGTTTACATATTCAGAATCATTTGCTGCATTTGAGAAAAAGTAATCTCATAAAAGAAAAGAAGAATTGTAAATACATGAAATTAAATTAGTAAAAATAATTTTTTTAATTCACTTCCTTGGAAAGTGTAAAAACGAAATCTACGCATTAATAGGTAGTAGATCATTAGTTTATATCATCCTCCCCCTTTGGTTTTTAGTTCATGTAAATACAACCTTACTTATATAAAGGATTAACAAAGAAACAATGCATTTGACAAAAATATCATGAGGAGTCTTAAGAAAATCTTAATGAGTCCTTTTCATACATCATATATTATATAATATTTTTTCAAGAGGAAGAAAAACTCTTTTATATTAAAAATGTTTTGGAAATAATTGATGGCTTTAACTTTCATGACTCATGTATTTGAATCTAGTTTTTTAATATATCAACACATTTTTTAAAAAAAAAAACTCTTTGTAAATGGGAAATAATTTATCTTAAAGAAAATAAAAATTTATCTCTTAAAGAAAAGATTTCCATTTTTCTATGCCCCACATCGAATTTTTTTTAAAGTTCTGTGTACGCGTACCACAGCGTCATAAATTTCACTCATTGATTTTTATTTTATGACAATTTTGCATTTACTACTTTTTTAATAATTCAATCCAGATCCTTGGTTAAAAATAAGAAATCATGCAAATTTGAAAAACTTGCATTAATAACGTTCTTAAAATCAAAGTAATTGTCGATATTGAAAGTTTTTTGAACATTGAGTATAATGATATTCTTATCACTTTTGTTTCGATTCATTTATTATTCATTCACATTATATCTAATATTTTAAATAGAGCAATTGAATAATACAATAACATGTATGAATTATCAGAGAACAACTTAAGTGTAATAATATACTCTTCAAATTCGTTTTGAAACTTTACATCACTTTATAAAAATGATATAATAAAGCTGTTTTTTTGCATTACATGGGTTATAATCTTTTAAAAGGATTATACTTGTTTGCGAAAAAAAGATTTATATTTGTATGTTTATCTTATATACAAATAAATGATATTTTTAAAACATGAACGTCGGATTTATAAATATATCTATGCATAAAAATCTATTTTGAAAATGCACCAAGTGGAATATTAAGGTTTGGAATACGAAACCACTGGAGCTAAAAACAGAAGTGAAAAAGTGAATGGTAGAATTCAATATTGAATTCTTTTGCGTGTAGTCTCAAAACTCAAATTTTGTTCCGAAGTGAGCTTTCGAAACCCCAAAACAAGAATATTAGAATCCATGCAACAAAATTAAATTGTGAAGTGAAGGTTTCATATTTCGTTCGAAGCAAGTAGAAACCACTTTTTCCTTATCCTATTTTTTTACCGAGCATTTTGGACGAGATTTGATGCATAAGATTATAAATAAGCTCCTAGTTATTTCGTAAACAAAAATCCCTTCTAAAAAAGTGAAAAAAACAAACAAACACGACAGTTTTTGTTTATTATGTGACAAAGGTAAAGGATTTTATTACTTTCAATGCAGACTTAGTAAAAACGCATTATAAGTGATATTTTTTTTCCATGTAGTATTGAATAAAAACGTAAAGATAATAAATTTTGACTGATATTTATTTCGATGTTATTCACCCTAGTATGCTACATTATTTTAAATTTTGTATTCAAGGAAAAGAACAGGGGATGTAAAAAGGAACAAAAAACAAAAAAAAACATTATAATATAAGTTGTTTTCAAACGCATAGGCAGTAAAAGTATGGTTTCTCAAATAATTTAAATGCAGAAATTGTGGGCCTGATTTTTTAAAATTATAGAAAATTTAAAAAAAACTATATGAGTTCTTAGAATTAACAACAATAGAATTTGAAAAAAGATACTTTAATAGATAAAACTCATAAAAATTAGAATCAAAATTTAGATTTACAATTTCTTAAAACAATAAAAGGAATCGAACATAATTTACGACAGATTAAATTCTCTTTAAGAATACAAAAACTACGTTATTGAATATATTAACTACTTAATAACTTAATACTGTAGCATCAATTAACCAAAGAAAATTTCCACACTCAAGGATAAACAAATCATTTAAAGAATGAAAATATAAATAAAAGATCCATTTTATACAATTTTTATTATACCTATTAGAATGCCGATCGATCTATTGATTGAAATAAAGCTAAAATGAAAATTTATTAACAAGTTGAAAAATGCTAAAGTATTAATTTATTATATGCCTACGATTCTTTCCATATTTGAGGCTAATAATTTGATGCTAAAAATTTTAAATATATGTTCATATTTTAAACAAATCTACGAAAAAAAATGTTTAAAGAAACAAAAAATTAAAAAAAAAGTATCTTTAAGAATTGAGTATTACTTTTTAACATATTATAAATATTTAAAAAGGATTTCTAAATGGAAATGATGTTACCTTAAGTTCAGCAATCAACTGAAACTTTTCTATGAATATTTTTAAATGAAGTTGAAATAAAAAAAAATATAAGATCGAAACTTTTATTTCTATTTTAAAATGCTGTCACGTAGTTTATGCCAACTAAGATGCGTAACAGTACTTAATATTATGGTTAATGCTAACATTCGGCATGCTACCGTGCATTCAAATCTAGATCCATGTAGAGCAGATATCGGAAGACTAGACAAAAAATTAGTGATTTATAGACAATACTGTGGACTTGTGTTTCCTTTGTTTTGTTCCTTTTCTCTGTTTCCTGTTTTGCTTAGAGATGTCTTGTAATCCGAAATTAAAATAATAATAATAATAAAAAGTTTATACTAATGGTCTCAAATAAGAAAACAGTTCCTTAAGAGCGTAATGGAATTTATTGTATATAATTAAACCGTAAAGTACAGAACATAGCAGTAAAATTTACAAAATAAGTTCCAAAATTTTTTCACACCTTCTAAAGCTCCGAGATTCAACTACCAGTAACTAAAAATAAAAATACGTAATGATAAAGATTGCTTACAAGCAATCGCTCAATCGTAGCAACTGAAGTCTTCAACGACTCAGTTTCAGCGAGCAACTCCTAAATTTGCTAGCCAAGTTGCCAAAAATGGTCGCCAACCCATCAAAGTGGTCGCCAATCCAGCGAAGTAGTCACCAATTCGCCAAATTGGTCACCAACTCGCTAAAACGGATCACCAAAAATGATGCCAACTTGGCTATATCGTCAATATATTTCACCGTCTCGATTGTGAAACAGCCTCTTAATATAAGGACATTGTTACTTGCAAATATTACAATTTCTATCATAAAATAAATACAACAGAAAGTAATATTAACATATTAAAAATATCCAGATATAAATTAAATACACTATTTTAAGATAAAACAATAATTACACAAGAAGATAAAACAATAATTACAGAAGAAGATAAAAGAACAATTACAAAAGAAGATAAAACATTAATTACACAAAATATGCTCTATATACATATAATTTTTTTTCATAATGCTGTAATAAATTTATTTATTCTTAAGGTATAGTTAGCACAAAAACGGTATAGTTAGTAAAATTAATATTAATGTATTAAACATCCATATACAAATTATTTGCACTATCTTTAGTATTAATTACACAACATTCGTGACAATGCTATCCGTACAAACGAAAACTGGAACTGAAGTAAAAAATATGCGACTCCCTTCAGAACAATTTATTTGTGTTTATATCTTCGTAAGCAACGATTTTTCAATTGAAACCGATCATATCAAAAAGCTTTAGTTGCAACCATTGTCTTTAAAATACTTCAGAATAATGTCAAAATAAACTTTTAAAAGTCTTTTATTTGAATCGAAGTTTATCTTCTAAGTATTTAAACAAAATGAGGCATGAAATCCAAGGAGAAAAGCAGAAGTAAACAATGTCGCTTGGTGTCATCTGTGACCCACCGTACAAAAACAAGAAAGATGACTTTTGATGCTCCTCCTCGGATTTTATTTTAAAGCAGAAGAAAAATGTTATAGAGATTTCGATTTTTTAAAAAAATAAATAAATCGAAAAGAAACAAGTTTTAAAGTGGAAGAGAGATGTTGAAACTCTTCGTAAAAAACTTAATGCGATTCTAATGATAGCTGAAGATATTTTTTCCCCTAAGCTAATAGATAAATATTTATCGTTTGTTTTTTTTTTGAATTTTTTGGGTCTTTTTCCCTGCTGATCTTGTGTCATGATTCTTGTTTAAGTTGGGATTAAATTTTATCTATTTTCTCCATGGATTTATTATTTTATATTATGTGAATGAATTCGGTGTTATTTTGTTGCAGAAATAGAAAACATTTTTGAGATAGCTTAGTTTATGGGTAATGAAATATCTCCTCAATAGAGATAATTTATTAAAAATAAAATTAATTTATAATTAATACTTGATATATAATCTTAGGAGAAATCATTTATGTAAATAATTTAAACTTGAAATAAAAAAAAATGTAAGAATGACAGATAACTCCATCAAAAATTTTGTTGAAAAAAAAATGTTTCTCAACATTAGGTATTACATATTCCGTTTAGAAAATGATTGATCGATTGTTTAGTAACGTTGCATTTAGAAGCTCATCAGGACTATCTATGGGTGACAGACCAAATAATTTTGAACTATGATCAAGCGACGAGGGTGACTTCTGAGCTGGTACAATAAACTTCAAACTTCCATACAATCCTAGCCTAACTGTTATAGTCCCGAACTCATGACCAGCGTGTCATGAGCTCAAGTCCTATTGTCACTAGAGGTACGCCGTGTAGAGGGGCTAATGAACGTTAAATCTTAGAAGGCTCAAAGTTTTCCTGCTGGTATAGTGTGATAATTTTGACAGGATAGTAGCCGACTCAGGTGTTGTCCTCGTAACTTTATCTAGTGAGTGAGTGAAAACGTCGCACTATAAATCTACACCAGGGCTATATGAGAATGACTTCAAAATTTTGAACATTGGTCAAGTGAGGAGGACGACACCTGAGCTAGCTCCTCTCCTCTCCAAATTACCGCACTTTGCCAACAGGAGATCTTTGAGCCGCGACAGATTGTAAGAGCATTAGCTTCTCATTTCCACACTAACGGGAGGACGCTTAAGCTTCGACAGATTTAACATGCAGTCTCCTCTTTTATTTGAAGGGTTTTCAACGGAACTAGGCTCGAACTCATGGCAAGCCAGTCGCGAATACGTGACCATGACCGCTGGCATTACCTCAGCGAAGTCATTTGACCATAGGCTCATTGACGGGCTGTTACCAATAGACTTTATATATATATATATATATATATATATATATATTACTTTCTTCATATTTTAAAGTACGACGCTGATAAACACTCACCCTCTCTAGATCACGTTAACTCCTAATATAGAAAAAAAAACCCGATCAATTACAAAATTTTGATTTTGAATTAAGCATTTAAGTGTTAAAAATTACGTATATGTTATTCTTAAATTTATATATTATTAAATTATTACAGTAGAACCTGTTTTTGTGCGGTCCTTTTTTTATGCAATTTTATTTTTGTGTGATTTGTTTTGTGCGATTTTTTCTGTTTTCTGTTTTTTCTGTGCGATTTTTTTTTTCATGCGGTCTATGAATTTTAACGGCTTTGGAGCCATTGTAATGTTTTCTATCAACGTACCAGTGGCGTATTGGAGAATGTTAGAGCTCCCTGCAAAATCAGATTTTTGCCTTTAATATTTTATAAATTGAGTAAATACGTAATTGGCTTTAGTCAGGCCTTGGGCCTCTTACAGTCCTGCCCCCCACCTTACCCGAGGGGCAAGGGTTGCAGGGGTGCACGTTACGCCATTGCAAATCACTTCAAGACGATCTGTTCATTTGTTATAAACAATCTCCCGACAATGCACATTCAATTTCTTTCTCTCAACACGTTAGCAGCACGCGCTTGATTGAAGACGAAACTTTCAATGACAATGAGATTGTCAATAATTTGATAATTTGTGAAGACGGACAAGAAGAACAGGGTTCTTTGAAACCAAATAAGATATATGCAAAGATCCAGCTTTCCAAAAAAATCTCCGAAAAGCATTTTCATAAAATAGATACCAATTCCGAAAGGAGTACGAAATTTCAAAAAGAGCTTTAATCATGCGTATCTGGTTATCGTGACATTTACATGCAACTGACCCCTTCGTAGCAAAAACTTATATATCTCTAATTTTATGGTGCCAAAAAATTAGTTTAATTGAAATTATATCTTCAAGTGACGAAAACGATTTTAAACTTATTCATCACAGGAAGATAATCGCTTTGGAGTACAATGAGTAGCAGTGAAATATCTACGTGCCGTTTGAACTCTTTTCCATTCACACAATGAGAAACTAAATGTTTTTAAAATGTTTCCATGTGTAATTTAAATATTAATTTTATTATGGAAGTACTTCCTCATAAATTTCGAAAATAATTGGCGTATTTTCTAGGTGCAACTTTTTTATGCGGTCCCTCTTCAATGTATAAATTTTTTTTTGTAGTATTTCGACGAAGTTGTTTCTTATATGTCAGAATTTATGAAATTTTCTAATATTTTCTGTGTGGTTTATTTTTATGCGGTACCTATCTACCGCACAAAAACAATTATTACCGTATTATTAAATAGTATTATCATAAAAATGTAATACTATAGTATCAGTCGTCTAAAAATTATACACTTGATTATTTTTCTGTGTGTTTCTGTGATTTTCAATCATTTTAATCCAAATAATTTAAAAAAGGTGCTAAAGTTTCACAAATAATAATTTATAAATTTTTTGATTTAAAAGTGAAACACTAATTCTCTTGCTATAGAAATCTTAATTCTATGAATATTCAGTACATTTGCATACTTAAAGGATTCCCTATTTACAGATATATATCCCAAACATTTAACTCCATGTATTCTTTACAATTCATTAAATATGTACTGTTGAATCTACTTTGGAGTGAAACCTGACAAATTGTGAGAAAGTCATGGAATATCTTAGTTTCTCTTTGAAAACACACCCGTTGTAGGCCGAAATGAGTAATGAATAATATCAGTCAGAAGTCAATTATTCAAGACAGGAGCTTCTAATTTTTGGCAGAGAGCAGTTAGTTCCTTTCTCGTTAGTTTATTTACTTTAATTAAGAAGCAGTCCGTGCATAATTACATTTAAGGATGGAAATTGGATTTCTGCGAAGAACTTTATCTTATGGATCAAAGTTTTCACTTAATGTAGTTTATAATTATTAAAATGAAGGGATAAGTTTCCTTTAATCGTATTTCATGAATGGTACTTTGCATTATTTTCATACTCCATTTACTATTAAATTAAGAACACTTTCTGATATATTTTATGTTATGACTCTCTTTAATGTGAGAATAATATTTAAAAGATCTTTAAAATTTCAATCCAATCTCTCCATTTGTTGGGCGTATCACTAAAGGAGTTATCCTGAAAAATGTAAAGATCAAACTGCTTGTTTTTCAATTGGTTGTAAGAGAAAGAAATGTGTTAGTTGGTTTTGTAATTTTTTCCCCGTTTATATTTAGCATTTATTTTAATATCAGTAATTCTTTTCTTAATTACATTTTAAGATTACTATACGGAAGCATTTTAGGAAAAGTTTCATTTGAATTTTTGAGAATTAATATATTTTTTTAAAGCACAAAATTTAAAAAAAATGTTGCTTGATACAAGTAAATAATTTAATTATAATTGATTTTTATAATGTATTTATTTTTAATATTATTATTGAAAGTTAAAAAATGAGAATTTTAAACAGAAAATAAATATGTTTTATGTTAACTGTAGCTCTTCAAAACGCGGGAGAAATTTTTTAATAAACCTGTACATTTACTAATTTACATATGAATATATTAATAGCATTTTAGAGAATATTTTGTATTAAATACTTAATATTAAAATTTATATTATTTTTTCTTAATATACAAATACTTTTGTAGGAGTCCTTAAATTAATCTTCAAGTTATTTAAATAAAATAAGCCTTTTTTTGTAACAAAGTAAAATGTGTCCTAATAGACAAAATATTAATTATTTGATAACATTTCATAAAATATAGTAATGAAAAAAATAAATAAATGATTAAATAAGCAGAAAGAAATGAATAATATTTCAAATATAAAGATATAAAGGGTAACATGCATTCGTAATTTTAGATTATTTTATGTTATGCTTGATTCTATTTTTTAAAAACATTTGTCCTGAAACAGGAACGAATCTGAGATATAAGAGAAAGTAAACGCGAATACTATTAAAGAAAAATTAAAAGGATTTCATCTACGGATATCTAAAAAAAAAAGATATGATAACCCATCTACATAAGTATTATGGGTACATAAAAAGAGAAAGATACTACGTATAATTTTATTTGGCATTGCAGAGTCCATTACAAACGTTAGTGGTTCAACAGAGCGGTTACAAATGGGACCCAAACTATTTTGTGACAAATCTTGTTTCAAATTCTGGTTAAAATTTCCTTTCATGCTAGAGTCTCTTCAAGCCTCATTTCCTTGCCAAATATATTGTTCAAAGTTATTCGAATGAACACTGAAACATTCATTTTATCTTTTGAAAAATCGAATTTTGTGACAAAAAGTATAGATTGCGTTCTCTCTCCCGAATAAGATCAATAATTTTCGACCATTATTTTAAGTATGCATGTTTCTTTCCAATTCCAAATCTAGATTTTATGATAAACTTTTATGTATCACGGGCAATTTAAAATTTATCCATTGTGAAATGAAAATAAATATTAAAAAAAGTAAAATTAAAAGTTTGTTCCCTTGCTCTTTTGCTCTGCATGGCTGTTGAAAAAATTTCACTGCCAGCGTAAAGAACTCACAAAAGTACTAATTTCCAAAAACTTTATTTTTGCTTTTTTTGTGTAAATTTGATTATTTATTTGTACCAATATCAGTAAAATGGGGAATAAATTTCATTAAATCCTGACAAATTCCCTCATGTAGTGTTATTTTCCCAAACATGACCTCATTATGTAGATACATCGCAGTTTGGTTTGATTGCAAAATTTCATAGCGTAGCTCTCCGATTGATAATACATTTAAATTGTGCAATAAAATAAAATAAATTTAAATTTCTCATCACCTAAATTTAAAGTGTCATATTAAAAAAATGCTAAAGGAATCCATTATTTCAAAATGATTTTACTTTCTTTTCACTGAAGTACTTTAGAACCATCTCCTTTTCAATCTTTATGTAAATTTCCTCGTTATGCAAATTCTAAAGATGAAATATCTATTTGTGTGAAATTTGTTGAAAATAAAAGAAATCTCAAACGAACTTCTTAATTTCAATTCGAAAAGGAAGATCTGAAATTTATTTATTTCAGTGAATGATGTAATCAAAATTGGATCATCAGGTGTGATTTGCACATTTCTTTTTTATTTCTTACAGTTAAAAATAAAATTTTCCTTTTTTTTAAAGTTTCATCTGACAATATAAACTGATAAATGCTTTCAACTCAAATTTATTTCACTTCTAACTTTTCTTTTAATTCAAAGAATAGAGCTTTGCATTTTTGAATTTCGTATTTTTAAACAGAAAAAGAAATAAGACAAAACTGGAGAGTAACTCGTATTTCGTCGAGTTTCTTAAAATGGATTTGTGCATAAAAGACGACTGTGAGTGCATAATTGAAATGCTTTTAGAAGATGAAACAGCGTTTCTCTTTAAAACAGTGCCCCTTAAGCTTAGAAAATGAACAGTTTAAAAAAAATTGAAACAAAAAATGCTGAAATTTTGTATTTAATACGAGTGAATTAGTTAATTAAAATGAAATTTTTGCATACATTATTGTTAATTAGTTTTTAATGTTTTGAAAAAAGGTATTTTCTAAGCTATGCATTAATACAACCGTTTCTCTAAAATCATTATATAAACAATCCTAAAATGAAACTATTATGGTTACTTTGGAAAAAACATAATGACAAATGTTATTTTATGATAAATTAATGAAATTTTACGTTGAAAAAACATTATGTTAGGCAGAAAATGAGAATGTGTGACGGATGCAACACCACCCCCCAGCAGACTCAGAGAGAGACTCTCAGTCTAATCCTAATCCTGGAGCTGGCTAGGTTGTTTTGTAATAAATATGTAACGCGATACTTTTTCTTTTTTCATACGTTTTCTATACTGTTACAGAAAGAGATAGGGTGACGTTTCCTTCTGTTACAGTGATGACACGGCTAGCAAGTATACATTTCGATTTATTTACGGACATCACGGCACAGAATATATACGAGAAATGAGTAGGTATAGTATTGCATGACTGTTATAAAACAGGCTAACTGACGCTAGCCCTATGTTTAGAGGATTAGTCTGAGAATTTCTCTCTGAGTTCTCCAGGGAGCGTTGTTAGATCCGTTTTACAAATGTTACTTTTTAAAAAAGCATTTTCATCTGTATAAAAATGCTTTTCATACAAAGTTTGTGTTTGGTTAACTACTAATTAATATTATTGGTTATTCTTGTATCTTTAAGGTAATTTTAAATGTGAGATACAATTTTGGCTACATTTATCTTAAAATCATTTATAGAATATATAAATTCATTTTGAGGAATATGAACTTTTTGGATATAAAATTGTTATTAATTTATAATCGTATGGAGTTAATGTTACAAAAAACCATTCCTTCAAGCCAGTGATTCTCAAACTTTCAATATTTACAATCCAATTTTCAATCATAATTTTTATCACCCTCCCAAGGAAATAAAAAAGTATTGAATGCAATAATAATGTACTTTGACACTAAAGCTACAATACACGACCTTAATTATAAACCGTACAAATTATCAATACAAGTATTTTGAATACTATTTTGTGTATGATAAGCCCATAGAAGCCAATAGTAGTTATTAAACTTTTTCTTAACTTAGTATTGATAATTTAATTATCAAATGCATTGTGCAGTACTGATGTATATTAAATCAGTGTAAATATTTTATTTTTTATTATGACAAAATGTATTTTGCTGGATACCTTTCAGTAAATTAATAATTTTTTAAAAATAATTTCTTAGTTTCGATATACTCCCCCCTCCTCCTGTACGGTTAACACGTCTCCCAGTTTGAGGGAGTGACCCACAGTTTGAGAAACTCTGCATTAAGTCTTAGTTTTCATATTTATACATACATTTTCTCTTAAATTTGCTGAAAGTTTCTATTTTTAAGGGGGGGGGGAATAAACAATTTTTAATCAAAACATAAATTGGTTTGATTTTTTGACGTCACATTCTGAGGTAAGGGTTATAGGTGACGAATCTCGTATTTTGGCAAAGTCAACTGATGACAACTACACCAGAACTTGCACTTCACTCTTTAAACTTCCGCATCACAACAATAATCGATTCTGAACCTCAAAAAAGTACTAAGTCTTTCAATTTCAGAAAGTGTTAGAAGAAAAATAATGAAATTACCTTAACGAGAATGAAATAAAATGTAATGGATAATAAATATGGAAGATTAATATGAAATCATGATGGTTTTTGGTATTGAAATCACGCACAACAATGTATTTTAGTATAACTTTTTTGATTCTGCTTATTATTTAAATCCACAATAAATTAAAATAATGAACAAAATTAAAATATATTAATTACAAATTGAAATTAAATTATTTGTAATATGCTAGTTCAAAATTTATTTTACATGTTAAGATTTATTTATTAAAAAAATTATTCTACAGTACATTTAAAGCTTATTCTGTTAAATAATTTAAAATAATTTATTGGTATATAATTGCATTTAAAAAATTGTCATTACTTTTATTTTTAAAATTCCAATTATTAATGGCTAATTATACATTCAAGCAGCATATTGAGCTTATTGTTTATACATTTTTTTGGTTTCGTGACTCTGAATTATGAGCAACAAAAAACAAACGTGATAGAACTTTACCCCAAGCAATCATTTGAAAACTTATATTCTATCCATTGGCTGTTTGCTATAATATTTACTGAGCCTCACTTGAATTTTATTTTACAATCACTGCATTATGTTTATTAAAATATTAAAATTTTATGCTTAAGGACTTGAAAATGTGGGATAATTTGTAATTTATTGGATTTTGTTACACTATTTTTCATTAGATGCTAATGAATTAAATATTGGAATATTTCTTTGTGCTTTGTAACACAATTTCAATAATAATTTAAAATCCAGAGGTTTGTTTAACTGTATTGAATTTACAGCATAAAATTTAAGAATGAATTCTAAAATTTTCCTCCCGAAATATTAAATATAAATTATACGTACTCTATAAAGCACTAAAAGTTCTCAGTAGCTCTAAGATATAAATATATTGCACATAAATTGATTTGTGAGGTCATTGAAGACATCAATCTATCTTATTTGTCGACACTGGAAATAAATATTATTATTCTCTTCACGATGTCTGATTAGCAATATTTAACTCTTGCTATTATATCTAACTAATTAAGATTAAAGGTTAAGACCTGGCAATCCCATATGTGTTTAAGTCCCTGTTGTATGCATTCGCAAATCTCACTTCTACGTATGTGTTCCAGACAGGCTAGACATTGATACAATTCTGGTCATAGGTATGTCACATGCACTGATTCTAATTAACAGAAGTGATCTTACTATACACTAAGATATCAACTGTGGTCTAACCTTACTGAAATTGCTTATATGGTCTTATTAATTCTATATACGGATGTAAAATGTAATCAGTAACATATATATCCTTTAAACTTAATCTAATAAATTTTATTTTATCACTGTCAATATTTTAGACTTTATATAAAGGCAAATATAGACATTTCTTAAAATAAAATAAAGGAATTAGTATGGAGTAACACATAATTTACTGTAATTATTAAATTTCTTTTGAATTTATATGTACAATTATTTTAATATAATTGACAAGCAAAATTCATATTTGTTAATTTTAGCATATGGCAATTTATATTAGTTACTTACAATTAATTTATTTTACAATAGTTCACACCTAAAAATAAATTTGAAGCAAATCTTAATTTATCAAGAGAATATTTTTAAGGAATGCAATTTTTCAGTAAAATATAAAATTCGATGTTTTTCTATTATGTCTAATATATGAGTTTATTATTTAAACTGAATCAATAACAAACTTTAATTTTTAATAAGACATAAAAAACAAAAAAAAAAGTGTGGATATATTATATAATACTTAACACAATAGCAAAAATTTATTTGCTTTATTAAAATATTTTGCAAGAGCATTAAAACAGCTTTTTACTCAGACAATATTGGCGATTATAAAGTATAGAATCATTTTAAATTTCTCTCTTCGTGATTGGTTTTAACTTTTGTAAGTAAATTAATATAATATTTTTATAACTTTAAAATAGGCTGACAGAAACATTTTTAAAAAAGCACAAATCCTGCATGTTGAAAAAAAACCAGAAGCTGCTTAAACTTTTAATCACATCAATATTCTTTTATGGGTTTTAATCATATTTTGCGACACATTTTGAACAGGAATTTTCATGCTTATTTTTACAGGATTCTTTTATATTTTTAAAAATTTTAATTCAGTTATAAATTTACGTAGTGAATTAATTTCTTATAAGTTGCTACTCGATCAATCTTTTTAAAATTGATTGCAATAAAAGAAAAGAAAATGTTTCTAAAGTTTCAAAATTAAATAATTTAAAATAAGTATTTCATCTTGGTAATTTCATTTTGAAATTTTAAAGTAAATACTATAAAAAACTAAATGAAAAAAAAATTTAAAAATTATTTTAAGTACATAAAATTCTATGTAAAACTCTTTTAATTTAGAAGCCATTTAAATTTATGAATAAACAGTTTTAAGCAATTAAGTTAGTTTTTAAATACCAGCATATTTTTATTAATATATATTATCATTGCCTTCAAGAATTATCTTCCAATTAATCAAATTATTTTGCTCTTTAAATTTCAAATTTCCTTTGACAATTTAAATTTTTTAAAAAATGGGACATTATCGGGTTTTTTTTAGAGTTTTCAAAATGTTTATCTATTTCAGGAAAATTTCATTTTACTTATTCATCTTTGAACCTAATTCATTTATGGTTTCATTAGTCTCAAAGGATTCATTAGAAAACGTCACATTTCATTATTGCCATAGCAACGTGGAAAGTATAAAGCATTATTAATCTGAACTTTTTATGCATATCTGCATTTATATACATCCCACTCAATTAGCTTCATAAGAAATTAATCGAAGTAGATCAAATGAATATTTTAGAAAAAAAATAAGAAATAACGGAGATTTGAAATATTAATTTTCTTCACTCTTTCAAGATATTATTTACGAATATACATTAATTAAGAAAGCATTTCCTAAATATTTAATGACTAATGTAATGTCTCGCATATAATTTCATTTTTATAAAACATTTGAAATTGAAGAGGATAAATATTCACATATGTAGCATAGAAGCAAAAATATATATTTAATTAAAAATTTCTTCTTATTGGGGATTTGAATTTCAAGAAGCAAAGCAAATATTTCAAATATGGCATCGTTTGGAAAAAACAAAGAAATGCAAGAAAAATGATCTTACAGACAATAGAAATAATTTTAAAACATAAAAATGAGGGAAAAAATGTTCAATACATTTAATTTTTTTACTAAAAGCATGATCCTAGCAAAAGAATAGATGCAGCGAGTTTCTGCAAAAAACATAATATGAATCTGATGATTTCAGATAATATTTTCCCCTTGACGTATTCCATAATTTTTTTGACGTATTGCATAATTTTTTCCTTATTTTCACAGCTTATTTGCTTTTGCGACATAATCCATATTTGATTTCATTTCATGTTGGATTTTTTTCTTTTTTGAATTTCGTAAGAATTTATTTATTTTTCAATGTATTTTTTACCGGATGTTGAAAGCGTTGAATATTTTAATGGGATTGTACGTGATGCATACTTTTAGTCAAGTTGCAGGTAAAAAGAACAACTTAAGATTAAAGGAATAAAAATATCGTTCAAAGAATTTACGCAAATGATACAGATGAAATATATAGTTGACTTAATGTAAAATAAAAATGTATAATACAATAAAAAATTGGAAAAACATTTTAAGAGAACAGAAATCAGATACAAATTTTTTCCCCCTGTTTTCTCAGAATATATCACTTAAAAATGCAAAATCTAGTTTCATATGGCCTTAAATTTATCATAAATTCATTCGGAATTCTTTTTATTCCAAACAAATATTTCTCGTAATTATGAGCTCAAAAATATATTTAATCTTACTCAACAGTTTTTCAAATAAAACTCAGAAATAATATTTTAAACTTTACAAGTTACACTTTCGAAATTTATATATGTAAAATAAAATTTAAGGAACAATGAATTATACACATAATAAAAATCAATGATTCAAGACAAATGTTTCAAAAATCCGAAAGAAAGCATGCATTTGATTCTTACTGATTTACTTTTTTTTAAATTAAAGAATTATCTCCTTGTATAACCAAGATATCTCAAAGTGAAATTGAGCTTATGCGTAAGAAGAATATATTAAACTTTCAGTTTAAAATTTTAGTGGACGTGGTTATTCACTATTATTGAAGTGAGTTTATTATTTTTAATAAAAAAAGGCATAATTATATTACATAACTTTTTTTAATACTTTTCGTTTATTCAAATGTTTTTGTATGATCTATATCTTATCTTATGGAGATCCCATTTTTATCTTACATATAAATAAATACTTTTGATTATATAAATATAAATTAATAATCTTTTAGCTTTTAAATTTTATGTAATTTTTCTGTGCTATGATATGGATAAAGTTATATTCGAGGGAATTCCCATATAATTATCTATACTTATGTCTTAAATTTTCACAATTAGAAGATTATTCCATTATAATCATACAATAATATTAAATAAATCACATTATCCATTTTCTAAAAATCATATTTTTCAGTCTTTTTTTATCACAGAAAGTCTGCTTTCGTCTTATGCTTATAGTCCATCGGAAGTTGTAAAGAAGATCCTCTCTCATATTTAATATAATTTATTATCTTAATCATTCAGTTTATATACCAGAGTCTTTAAATGAAATAAAACTATCATAGATAATTATAGAGAAAATATAAATATTTTATTTTCAATTTTTTTGAAACATAATCCCCCGCAAATTATTTCATTAAAAATATCTTGAAAAAATGCAGGAAATATTGCATTCATATCTATTTAATATTTTAGAACCTCATACACTTCGCTGACTAGAATGTGTAGTAAGAATAATCCATGGGCAAACTTATTACTTACCTGGCTATTATGTTTCGGATTTTCCTCGGAATTAACTTTCGCGATTTATACCAAATGCCCTTAAGTACATGGAATCTTATTTTTTCAGACATAAAGAAGTATTTTAACAATTTATCACAAAATTAAATACCATATAATTACAAAGAAAAATCATATTATGAGTAAAATACGGAATAGTCTGCATTAAAATTTTTAAGTTCATATTCCTTTCTACAAACCACAAGTACATATTTAAAGATAAAAATGTATTTTCTCTTGCTATGAATGGATTCAGAGAAGAAAAATGAAATTTAAGAGCTTGGAAATGATATTTTTTTCACACTGGGTAATACGTTTTTCAGTATAGAGTGTGATATTTTGAATACAGTTTTTTTAAAAAATATTATTACTTAATATATATATATATATATATATATATATATATCATGACTATAGTTATCTTAATTTTATAACTATTTTTTGTATATTTTTGTAATATATATATATATATATATATATATATATATATATATAAATGGAACAGCTGAATAAGAATCCGAAGTATTTTGACAAATTTTGATAAGTTTTCACATTATGGGCCTTCGAAAAACTTTGAATAAAATCACATCTTTTTTTTTTCTGCAAGTCTGAACTTAGGCTAAGTCTTCATAACTTTTTTTCCCAGATGACGATGACTCATTTTCCAAAAATAGGGTTTTTGAGAATTTTTATAATACTTTCAACATTTAAAAATAGCTTCCTGGCAAAATATAATAAAGTATTATTCACTTATTTATCAAATATTAATACTAAACTCATACTGAATTGTTTAACTCTTATTCAGGAATTTCACCAAACATTTGAGAAGTATTCAAAGCTGTAAGCACATATAAAGATATTTTAAATTATTAGGATAATTGATGATATTCATTGTCAATACCCTTAGTTAACTATCAATCCAACCCATATTTTTGCACAGAGGTCATATTTATTCACAATACGCATTAAAAAACTCTGTCAGAAAATAGATTACGGAATATATGATTGGAACTAAAATGCTATACAAAACCGACAGTAATTTCGAGCTTCTATTTCATTTTTAAATGAATATTTGAAATTTTTAAGATGAACATTTGAGAATAGGTCTATGAAATTTAGTTACAAGAGTAGCATAAAATACTTCTAGTTATGAATCACAGTCTTGTGTATTTGTAATGATATGTTACACAACTGTATTCATATTAAAACATGTGAATATTGTTCAATGACGTACAGATGACGTAATATTCAAAATATTTAAATATTAATCTTAAATGTCTTAATTTTATTATAGAATAAAAAATCAATATTAAAATTGTGTTCTGTAAGGAATTTACATTCTAACACAAAATAAATCATTAGAATATATCATTTTAAAATCATATAAATGTATATTAAAACACATTGAAAATATCGTAAACATAAGAAAAATAAAATCATTTTAATAAAATTTCCAAAATTGAAATTCGGAACTCAATAACTGCTGGGGTATCAGACATTTCCTTGATGGAAGAGTATTGATTTTACTTTCCAATAGAACATTCTTTCAAGAGTTTTCCTATGAAAGCAATTTTTACTTGACAGAAAATTCATCGATTCCTGTCAAGGTTTGGAAAAATAATTTGTTTTGCATTATAGCATAACTTTTATTTAAAAACAACTCCATCGATTTCATTATAGTTATGATAATATGTCATATAAAACTATTCAATTTAATGTAATATGTCAAAAAAAACTCATAAATAATAGCATTTATTATCGCAAATTATTATTCACCATTCAATATTTCTCTTTATTTATTTTAAATCGAAAACAACTATATTCAGTGAAATAGTTGCTGCTCTGGTAAATTTAATGTTCTAATATATTTATCTCCAAATGGAACAAGAGTATAAATAATTCAATATTTCTTTTTCATGCTTTTTCCTTGCATCATCGTGTGTGGCCACAGAACCCCCCCCCCAAACTCTTTAAGTATAATGCATTTAGAAGCATATTTTGTAATTTATGTTTGAATTTATTAAATAATTTACTTATCTTATTTTTAATAATATAAAAAAATTGGAACTGCTTAAAAATAATATTTAAAATGCATTTCGTTTTAAGCATCCTCGCATACATTTCAGAAAATAATGAAACGAATTTTCTAAAAGTATATCCATTTTAACAATTCTAGTCCTTTGAAATATTACATAATGAGTTATTAATTTGAGTTTATTTAGTAATAATTATTTTAATTTAAAATTATATTAGATTTTTATGAGCCATTTTGTTATCAAAAGTTTTTATTTTTTGCAAGCTCGCTTTCTGAATTTGACCAATTGTACCATCCTGTTGCCAATACTGAATGATTAACTTATTATACAATATTTTTTTGTTAGCCACACTGATTTCCTACTAATGGATTTCTGGATAAGATTTTATTGAAATTTAAAAGGATCCTATGATTCTATACAAAATGCAGCATACTCCCCCTTTCTGAAAATAAAACGGTTCATCATTTTAGTGGCTGTTTTATAACTTTAAGGTATCCGACTACCTGCACCATTTTTTTTTTTTAAATGGAGATATGGAGATTTTTTTGTTGTTTTTAGAGTTGTTAACACATTTTAAGACAAATTTACTAAAATTAAGAATAGAAAAATAAATTATTATTACTAAAATGGGAAAAAATAGATAAACATTGACAAAAATACCATACATGCGGCCCATTCTGTACCAAAAGTTTATAAACAGATTTTCAATTTTTCAATTCTGATGTTTTGCTATGTTATTCATTTTTGAAATGACCTTCAGAATAAGAGATATTTTAATTTTTATAAACCCTAGGGCACTTTATCTTTGTTATTACAAAAAATTGTTTAAAAAAACAGTGGTTATATTCACATAAAGGGCTGAAAGGCTTGTAATAAAACAGTGATTGATAAATCTGAAGCTTAAAACACTTCTACTATTATACAGAACATACACAAAAAATTTCAGTTAATTACTTTCAAAACTTTTTAAGCAATCGCTGGCCCCTTTTGAGTATTTAAAAAAACACACATTTCGAGTAAAGCGCGTCTTAAAGTATGACATCTTGCTTAAAGTAATGGCATTTGATTTTTGTAAAATACTTGCAGTTTTTGTTGTAGTGAACGGAAAATAACAAACTTTGTATTTTTATAAAGCTAATAAGATGATCTATAAAATAAAATCATTGAAATATTGTCAATTTTTGGCAAAATTCACAACTTTAGGGTAGTCGGATACTACCTTTTTAAATATAAAGCTTCGATTACATAATCATTTAATAAAATAATACTTTCCAAACAATAAGTCACATACAGAAAACAGTCTTTAATGGGCTAAGATGGATAAAATGTAAAAATATGGAAACAATAATTCATTTATTCTAGATTGCTCTAAGCAAATTTCTTAATGACATTGCTAAAATGGCATTGAAAATTACAAAAGGAAAATACAAAAAAAAATTGTGTTTATAATAGAATACTTAAAGATAGAAAACTTATTTTGTAGAAGATTGTTTTGGTAACAAATATTCTAAATGAATGAAAACTGAAATATATTTACAAATTAAATATATTATTCCGTCATAAAACGTCACCATGTTAAAGTTTACATACAATACGAAGAAACTTTTTCAAATAATTTTGCGATTCATCCTTTGCTTATAGTTAACAATGAATTACATTTTTCGGTCTTCATACACATTTGATGTTTGTTTCGGTTTTATTTTATAAACAACTATTTCACTGAGTTCTTATAGCCATTTTTCCTTAAATACATTGTTCTACTGAATTGATTTTGGATTACTTTTTCTTATATGACAAGCAAAGAGAGTTGCTTCTTATTCTTACATAGTATACAAAATCTTAGTTATTTGAAGGTAATTTCATCGATTTTTAAAATGAATTAGTTATATTTAAAATTCCGGCTGGGTGGCGTGGTTGGTTTGTCGCTGGCCTTCTGTACCTAAGTTTGCGGGTTCAACCCCGTCCCAAGTCGGAGGATTTTCATGATGCTGAAAATCAACTGCAGCCATGTCGTATGATTATACGGTATATAAGAGATCCCTAGAGTGTCTATTTGGCTTGGGTGTTTCGGCAAAAGAAATCCTAGTACAGTTTCGCATCGTATAGAGCTCAGGTGCCTTCCTCTGGAGAGGAAACTGGGCTTCAAAATTACTTGCTGTGTTTGGTATCCGCCTATAAAGAGCCGCACAAAAAGAGATACCACCTTCCGGGTAATGTACTAGATTTGCAATGGTAAAACACCAATCGATAGTCCATTAGAAATAAAAAAAGTTTTATTCAAAATTAATTAGAAATTTCTTTATACCTTATACGATGAATATTCCAGATATTGAAAATGTATGATGTATAAATATATGTAATTAAATTATATCTAAAATTGAAGGAAAACAGCAGAATTTTACAAAAGTATACTGAATATTCTTTTAAGAAATATTTTAAAATGCAAGAAAATGTTTAATAAATGCAATTCCATCACACACTCACACGCACGCACACAATGTAGCTCATTCTGGAGTGACAACGTGATTTAAAACTTTCCTTCATTTAATTTCTTAAGATTAGATTCAAAACTACACACCTAAACTTTAAACACAGAGAGATAATTAAAAAAAAAACCTCTCTCAGATTTATAGTACTATATGATTTTCATACATTAATTAGTTTTAAAACTATTTATATCCATACTTTTTCATTATGAACTGATTCTGGAAAAAAAAAAACATGCCCCTGGATGAATTTCTATACAAGAATGGAAAGTGTTCCCTAAAGCAGAGGTAGCCAAAGTGGTGGTCCGCGAGAAAATTTCGCTGGTCCCCAGAAAAGCGTGGAGTATACTTACTCATCACATTAAGTTATGTTTTTTTTAAGGGAAGAAATCAAATTATTTTTCCAGAAACACAACACAGTCCATTTCCATGTTAAATGAACTAAACATATCATTGCAAGGACACAACTTAAGGACGTCTTCACACTAGGAAGGGAAATGGATGCGTTTCAAAAGAAAATATTACTGTAGCAAACGCGGTTGGTTGAAGACGGTCTGCAAATGCTTTCCAATTTTGATGAATACAAATATGAAAATGATGTTAACCAGCAAGTAGTAACCCTAGTTGAAAAGCATTCGGAATCACTTACAGAATCTTTTGCTCATTATTACCCAAACAATAAAGACCACTGGCATGGTAATATGTGGATAATAGATCCGTTTGCAACGAAAATTCTGGATAATAATTTAAGCATGCATCTAAAAGAAAGACTGATCGACCAATCATCGAAAATTTAAATTTCATTCATCGTTATCAAGATCTCAGTTTTGGTTTTCCATAAAATGTGTATATCCGTTTCTTAGTGAACAGGCGAGGGAAATTCTGATTCAAAATATTTTCCACAACTTATTTATGTGAAAAAAGCCCTTTCACCTGTCACAGCTAGGGGTTGTAATACCGGGATACTGAATACCGGTATTTTGAGCAATTTGTACAATTTTATAATACCGGTATTCACAAATTTAAATACCGGTTTTTCGGTATTTATTAGATATTTTTTAAATTGTCTCAGGGATATGTTCAGGGATATATATGTTCAGGGATCACCAAACTAGCAAAATAGTATAAGTTTTTGTTTTTATGTCTCACTAACGGATGAAATTAATTAGACTGTGAATATAAATTTGCATCGTACAATCAAGAGAAGTGATAAAATATGTGAATCATCCAAGGAGGCGGCCAAAACTAGCCTATTACAGCTCAAAGCGATACGTCACACGCGCAGGATTCGTAGTCTGATAGGCGTATCTGTAAAAACAAGGTTGTAGTTGGGAAGAAAGTGCGTAACATTTCGATATTTTTCAAATTGGGTAATTTGTTATTCACATTGTATTTGCATATCATACTTGTATTTGCATATCATCATGATTTTAAAAATGAAAAAGAAGAAAAGAGACTAACCAATTCAAATGTGATCAAGTATATAGTAAATTTTCTTAGAACTTTTTTACCCTCAAACATATAAGCATTTAGAAGAATTCGGTACAGTTATCGAAGATGATGATGACACTAATACCGATCGTGAAAGAGAATTGTCTCTTGAACAAAAATTAGAGCAGAATTAGCGATAACTAAAAGAAAAATATTCAACAAACTAAAATACAATACAAAAATCAGCTATATCCAAAACCATCCGACGAAAAATCGATTTATTTGTGGATGAGGAATTTAGAGGTAAAACTTGGAAAAAGCATATTGCGTATTTCTAAAGTACCACCAACTAGCGTAGATGCCGAAAGAGCGTTTTCGACAGCTGGTAATTTGTGTATACAATTGCTTTCCAGACTTAATGACAGAACAATTAAAGAATTATGTTTTTAAGATCACATTTCAAAAATCTGCAATAGTACCACAGACTGAATAGTTATTTTTACACTTTTTTTGTGTGATTAAAATAAATACGATGTTCCTGTACTTTTTTGTGATTCTTTATATACTGCTATGATTTAAAAATTACAAATTAATTTTTGTGATATTTACACTCTCTAATAAAACTGGCAAATAAAACAAAGAAACACCTGTGCCTTCTTTCTTTTTCTAAAGTTTCTACTACTGGTATTAAAAGCGGTATCAGGTATTAAAATCTAAAAAATACCGAATACCGGTATTGAACTTTTGGTTCGGTATTGCAACCCCTAGTCACAGCAACCAAAACAAGCGATTTTGATCTCAGCTTGAAATAAATCCAGTTCTCCATCTTGCAGTAACATCATTGGATCCACAAATATCTATAATCTTATTTCAAGTAAGCAGGAACATCCATCAATCTAGGAATGTTTAGTGTTAAAAGTTTGATATACTTAAATAATTTTTAATTGATTTGTTTTTACAATTTTTGTTTATTTTATTATGGTTTATTAGTAAAGCTTTCGTAATTTGGTTACAATTAATAGTTTCATTTTATTAACTAGGTATATTTTATGTGTTCTTTATAAATATCTTTAACACTTAAAAAATTCTATTAGTGGTCCGAGGGATTTAAATTATGAATTTAATGGTCTGTGAGGTCAAAATGTTTGGCGACCGCTGCCCTAAAGGACTTTTTACTTCTGAACCCTTTTAAAAAATATTAAGAATTAAAACTTCTTTAAATTTCAGAAGTATTGATTGAAGTATCATCAGATGTATCTATGGCGCATTCATTTTCTTTCACTAAGAACTTTTTTAAATTTTCAAATACAGAATTGGCTAATGAGGTCATTAAACTAGAGATTAGTTTCCTTTCCTTTATGGCTTCTTTTGTGTTTTTAAAGAATTCACTTAAAGTCCTTAACTTTGAAGTTCAGAAAGAAATGATTTATTTTGTATACGCATATGTGCTTAAATTATTAAGACAAAAAAATAGTTTATTTGTTTTAGTGGCTAAAACTCAATTTATTTTTCATCTAAACTAAACATGTAATTTGTATTGAAAATAAAGTGTTTCTGTGTAAACCAATATGAAAAAAAAAATAATTGTGTGTAGAGTATATAGAAGAAAAATCATTTATTTTTCTAGACACATTATGACAAAATGGTAATTTTTCTTAAATAATATAAATTTCAATAATGCTTATAATGCATCAATTTATTAAATGAGAACAGTTTTTCACAATTAAATTTTTTTGGACATGAAATGACTCAAATGTTATTCATTGAACAGGACTTGAATGTGTATCTATTCGTATATCAAGTTTGATAAGCATAGCATTTTGTAATAGCTTCAATATTTTAAAAGATAATTTTGTACAGCTAGAATTAATAAAAATGCAGAAATATAAGGACACAATTACATAAATTTAAGTAGAGTTAATAGTTTCTTTGATATTCATCCAAATAAAAATTATAAAATATTTTAAGAATTTTAAGCTTATTTGAAGTACTTAAAATTATATTTCTCTTATCAAATGCTCATTCAATTTATTAGTTATACATAGAAATACTGCGCAGAAATTGTAAGTTCTTGTAAACTAAATAATTTAAAAAAAATTTATTAGAAAATAGCATAGCTTTAAAAAATATATTTTTATCACAGAAAGAATATTATTAGAATACTAACGCTAATGAGTTTTTACAAAAGCTTTCTCCTTGGAATAAAGACTAAAATTATTTTGAAGTGATCGGCATAGGCTAGTGGTTATTGTTAACATGTGACCGGCGTTTGTTGAGTTGCAAGTCCGAGTTTTGATATCATTGAAGACCCACCGTGCAGAGGGGCTGATGCACATTAAGTCTCTCGTGGCTCAATGTCTTCACGTTGATGTAGGGAGGAAGTTAGGAGAGTAAAGTACCTGATCAGGTGATGTTAATTGAGCTTGGTTGAGAATAGTTAAGTCCGTCGCCAATAGCCCACGTGTTACTTTAGAGTGTGACGTAAATATTCACTAACTCAATCACTAAAATTTTTTCGAATGATTACGACAATTATCCATTGAAATAAGATGGCATTGTTTTTTAAAAAATAAAGTCCTGATTTTGTTTTAAGAACAATAATTAAATACTTTTTAATTTAAAAAAGTATTTAGAACCAAAATTATTCCCAATCACAATAGAAACCACATATCCAATACAAAAATCATAATATTTACTTATTTAATGACATAAACTTAAAGGCTATCTTAAGGTATCCGACCACTTGCGACAACTTTTTTTTGAAAAAATGGTGATATGGAGAATTTTTTTTATGGTTTCTAGATTTGTTTAGTATATTTTAAGAAAAATATGCTAAAATTAAGAAGAGAAAAATAAATTATTATTACTAAAATGGGTTAAAATGGGTAAAAATTGACAAAAAATACATAAACGTGGTCCATTCTGCACCAAAAGTATATGAACATATTTTCAGTTTTTCTATTTTGATGTGTTACTATGTTATTCATTTTTGAAATGACCTTCAGGATAAGAGATATTTTAATTTTTACAAAAACTAGAGCTCTTTATCTTAGTTGTTATATGAAATTGCTTAAAAAAAACGGTGATTATATTACCATTAGGGACTATAAATTTTGTAATAAAACAATGATTCATAAATCTGAAGGTTAAAATACTTACGCTATTATACAGAACATACACAGAAAAATTCAGTTCATTATTTTCAAAACTTTTTTAGCAATCACTGACCGCGTTTAAACATTTTCAAAAAAACACATTTCGAGTAAATTGCATTTTAAAGTATATGATATCTTGCTTAAAGTAATGGCATCTGCTTTTACTAATACACTTGTATTTTTTGTTCTAGTAAACGAAAAATAATAAAATTGGTATTTTTATAAAGCTAATAAGAGATGACCCTATAAAATAAAATCATAAAAGAAATGTGTCAATTTTTGGCAAAATTCACAGTTTTAGAGTAGTCGGATACCTTAATTACATTATAATTGATACGAAATATTTCTACAAATTATAGAGTTCAAATATAGAATGAAAGGGACCACTAAATGTGAAGAATTTGTACTAAATTCATTAAGAAAAAATTCTGATTTTCAAAAGATCGTAATTTGCTTTTGTAACAAATTATTACATACTAAAATACAGTTACAAATTAGCTTAGCCAAGTATCACTCATTATTGTAGATTAACACAATGCAAATGGATATCATTATCAGCTCCATCTGGGATAAGCGAAGACTGGGTCATCATTATCACTATTAAATATTTCATACTAATGGCTTCAACCTGGCAGCAACATTTGTATTAAGGTCTTAATATCGAATATTCGTGAGTTACAGTTACTACTCCACGTATGATCTTTAGAATTGCACCTATTGATATAAAGCGTTCCAGTTTCAGATATGCAAGTGTCACGCACAGAGATTCCAATTTGCTGAAACGATCTCACTAAGCTCAGATCAGTGTGTATAGCCGGTCTAGTAAATGTGAGTAAATAGGCTTAGAGGTTCTCTGAATGTATAAACATGAACTAAAAATTCAAAACAGCTTTTATACATACATATTGTGAAGAGAAGTTATATTGTGATATAGAGTCACACTGTGAGATGAACACTACCAGAGAAAATAAAAGTGTCTAATAACTGTATTGAAATAGTTTTTAAAGAGGAATATGGGTTCAAGTAATCGCAATTTATTATTAGATAAAACATTTTGAGTTGTTCAGTCAAACAAAAATCATTTTTTTTTTCAGAAAAAAGAAGGAAAAAAGGGGGTGGGGGCGACAATTACGTTTTATATCGTCGACCAATTAATTTCTTCAAATAAAAAAAATATCACCAAATGCAGTGGCGTATAGACAAATGTAGAAGACCAGTCCTGCGAATGTTCCATAATAACTACAGTAAAATAATTATTTGGCTAAATTGGTCGATGGTATAGTATTAGAATACCAAAATAACTTTTCATGAAATAATTAAATGAAAAAGCATAGCGGAGATTTTTCAAAAACTTTTTCTCCCGTAAAGTTTATCTACGTAATTTAACTATGCATAGTTCTAAATTTAGAAAGCGGGTTTCAAGAAAGAAAAATTAAAATTTTGTGATGAAACAGAGCTTTGAGACACCATCGCATGGATTCGAATATACATATATAAACACGATACTTCATAAGATGTATAGCATCTATAATAAGGCTTTTCTTAAAAATTCGAAGTGAATTATTCATTCACTTGGAAAATAATATCAAAAATAATTATAGGCATGCAAGCCGTTTCTCTAACCCAGGGGTCAGCACACCATGGTTCTTTGCATAGCCAGTTGTCTTCTGAATTTTGTTTATATGTTTAAAAAAGTAATTATGATTACTAAAAACCAGTGTTTCCCTTTCTCTTTTAATGATTATCCGTTCATTTATTATTTACATTTATTTGTGAATATATTTAAATATTTAACTGGCTTAAGATATTTTCTTTTGTATTAAATTGTTTCTCGTTAATGAAGTGTATTGACAATCAGTGAAAATATATTAGTAGTTTTAAATCAATAAAAGTCCAATTTGCTTTGGTAAAAATTCCGCAATGGGAAGACATCCCTCAAAGTAATCTTCAGCAACGTTTATTCCTTAGCATATATGTATTTGGGAGTATTTAAGGATGTACACTATCTACCAATAAGTAATTGGACACCTGCCATAAAAGAGATAAACAAAATCTATTCGTATTCAATAGTTGATAGGGCTTCCACCTGAAGAAATTATAGTCTTAACTCTCTGGGTAAGCTTTCCGCAAGTGTTTCGAAGTTCTTTCACCGATTTTGGACGGCTGCTTCACCCATTAATTTGGCGATCCAACTCATTCCAGAGGTTTTTTTATAGGATTAAAGTCCTGACTCTGGGCAGGCTAGTCCAGTTGGCTCCACCCCATTATCATCATACCAATCCATGTTAGACCTCGCCACATGAGAAGTGATGTTGTAATCCTGGAAGTAACAATGACCCAAAAAGTAAAATTGTTTCAGCGTAGGAAGCCCATTAATGTCTAGAATATTGGAGTAGAGGTCAGGACTGAGCTTGTCATGAATTGGGATCAAGGGCTCCAGTTCATATCACAAGAACTTCCCCAGATCATAATTCCATATCTGCCAAGCTTTACTATAGGCAAAAGGCATTCTGGTAAAATGCGTTCTCCAGGTGTATGCCTAACCCAGACTTTCCATCCGATTGTAGGTATTGAACCTTGATTCATCACGCCAGGAAACCTGTTTCCACATATCCATGATCCAATTTCGAAGTGTTTTGCGCTAAAATTATCTAGCAGCATGGTTGGATTTTGTAATCAAAGGCTCATGGGGGGCAGCACGACCATTAAAACCAAGAAAATGCGTTTTCTTGCGGATGGTATTTATCAAAACAACCGTCCCGGATGCTTTTTGGAACTTCTGGAGTATGTGAGCCCTCAGAGTTTTGTGTAGTTTTTCTGAATTTCTTAGGACAGAACTCTTCAGTCTCTTCTTAGTTTCGAGGTTCTCCTGTGTATAAGTCCCCCCATTCCAACAATCACCACTCACCTTCTATTTTTTAATCACAAAAGCCACTTCCAATTTTAGAATGTTGTAACTTATTAGATGTGTCCCATAAGGATCAGCCATTTCTCTGACATTCAACACAACTATGCTCTTCCCGAAATCTGAATTTCGTGGATCTCACATACGACTAATAGCAATGCTATTTCCTACACGATATTTAAGTGCATCAGGCGTGGTACTGATCAGAACCGCAGATATCTTCATTTGCATGGGTGTCCAAATACTTATTGATAGATAGTGAACACATAATATATACTTAAAACTCCAAAGGAAGTGACAAAAACGCAATTTATATTTTATGACATGCTTAAATAGCATCGAAATGACCTTGATCTGCAAGAAAAATCAAAGTGAATTTCAGTTATTAGTATTAAAAAGAAATTTTAGAATAAGGAGAAGAATATTTGTTCGGAAGTTTTTTCAAAAAGCTTGAAAGTATAATTCTCAACATTTTGGAAATCATTATTTTTCCATTGAACCACAAAAATTAAAAAAAAAAACATATATATGCGACAATTTTTATTTCTTGAAGGAATGCAAAATGTTTTACTTTGTACAAAATTTTTATTTAAATATTAAAAAAAACTCTTAATTGGATCATGGCAGCCATGACCATGATTGCTACCACACCGACATTCTAGCCAGGTGTGCCAAGTACATCACCATATACATAGCTCTTTAATACCTAATTGCTTTGTTTCACTTACAATTCAGTTCTTCATAAGGCATCTCAGTTCCTTCCAAACAACGTTATAAAACAGCGTAAGAAGCAATTTAAAAGATAATTACGTATTATTCCGCTACACTTTCTACATAATATTAACAAATGTTCCATAAAAATGCTTTCAGTTTTCAATTAATAATTTTTCTTTTTGTTGATTTAAAAAATTCTTATTTTTTTCCAGCAAATTTATTTAAAAAAAAAAAAAATCTGGCTGGTTCTGAATAAGTGCATCTTTTTTTTTATCCATTACTCCATAATAAAAAGCAACGAATTTTTCCTCATTAAACTATCAAGAAAATACACAAATGAAAGTTTCAGGAAGACAGCAAGTGAAAAAAAAAGCATTTTCAAATTTACATTCATTTAGTAGGGTTAAAAGTTCTTGCATATTTAACGCAGTTTTGTATGAATAAGCATTATATAAATTCATTGGGGTTCAAAAATAATATTTATTTTGAAAAGAATAAAGTTAAGTAACAAAAATAATTAGACTAACTATTAGGAAACGGTTACAAGCACAAATGACTCAAGAACATCCCCCCTCTCACCCCTAAAGAATCGTGTATAATCGAAAATTATTCAACTTTGTATGATACTTTCACACAATATTTTCTTATTAAGCTTAGGTTCAGTCACAAAAATATGATTTTTTTCGCATCTATAGGATGAACATAGTTCAATGAATTAAAATTGAATTGTATTTATTTATAAATTTAAATTTAAACCTTATAACTTTTTCAAATTATAGTTACTTGTTTCAAGAATCCCTATTGAATTTTACTTTTGTTTTTTGAAGTATGAATAACATCGACATCCAGCAGGAAATTTGAAAGGAAAACTATTGTAAACAAAATATATTCCTTGTTTCTTATGTATTCAGCTATAGGACTTTTTCTACAAGTATACGGAAATCGATTTGTCAGCTCGTAAAAATATAATCGGATTTATCTTCCATCCCTTAGGCTTATGTAATAGAAATCAATACCATTGTTTTCCCTATATTTCCTTAAAAATGGGGAAAAAGAACAATTTTTTAAGTTGATAAATTTAAGAAATAGATATTGTGTATATAATTCATCATAGGTTCAATATATTTAAAGTGTATTGCTTAAGAAAATTATTTTAATGGTTGTAAAATATATACAGATATATCAAATAATTTATTATAAATGTTAACTCTCTATTTTTTGAGTTCTTTAAATATATTTCGCTACAACAAAATGAAAAGTCTAATTTAATTTCTAAAAATGATGCAGTCCATAAAATTACTTATCTTTATCTCGTTTATATAAACTTATCAGTAATATACCGCGCATTAATTTGCTTAAGATAAAATTTTAAAATATTGTGATACATTAAATTAAAAAAAAGGTAGAATGTTGTGAAAAATAAAAAATTTTGAAAGCGAGGCAAATTGCAATGTCTTGAATAAAGTGATGATTCTTATTTAATATAACTAAACATATTTAAAAAAGAAATAATATTTATTAAGTTTAAACTTGAAGCACAATTATCTAAATTAATTTTGTGGAAAATAAACGTTACAACGAAAGAGAACGAAAGTATTTATTCAAATTGGTTTTAAAATCAATATAACCTTGTGATGGTTGGGCTATCCAAACCATTAGTGTACAAGAGTTTGAAGGAAGTTTAGCCATAGTCAAAGCAATCACAATTTATTTACGTGTCTCAAAAACCTAACAAACTTGATGAACCCGATATTAGGAAACGCACCTTAAACTAATTATAAAAGCAAGAGCGAGGAAGACGATATAAGTAAATTTAAATATAAATTTAATAACTTACTGTAGGAATGTCTTAGCCGAATACATTCCTGCCGATGATACATTCTAAGTTAAAGTGCTTCAAGTCAACTCTAATCCAATTTAATTATCTAATCGACAAATCGTCAATCACAAATATTAAGCAGATAATCTACTGAACACTTTCGTCTAGCTTTCTATTACCTTACGTTAATCCTCACTGTTATAATTTAACTTCTGTAACTTCTCTCTCTTCTCGAAACGGAAAGTTAATGCTTAAATACACGACATAATTTACATAGACCGCGTCTCCTTCTTCGGGGGAAAGTTTTCAAATCAATAGTATTTAAAGAAAGGTTTTCCCCAAGAGGATTATCAGGAAGTACGCGAATAGACCCGTTATACTGAACCTTTTCTGTGTAATAAATGCTATTTAAAAAGGATTTAAAGCTTAGAATTAGATAAACAGCAATCTTATGAAAAGTAACTGGTTGAAAGTTATTGACTAGTTTTTTAACTGAAAATACTTCGAAATTGCATGTCTATATATAACTCGCTTCAAATATTCTTAGCGTCATATTGATTCACGATATTAAATGCATATCACTACTGCATAGAGATACGAGCAAATGCATTGATATAAAAATATGTATTTTTAAAATCCATTGAAATTACAAAATTTTAACTAAACAGTGAACTTTTGCTATTTGTTTTAAAGATTTATTTTTGACACCTGGTGGTTCAGTGGCTTAGAGGCAGCGTGTTCACCTCGTAATACGAAAATCACTCATGACATATGATTATGTGGCATGTAAAAGATCATTTGAGTATCAGTTTGACTCTAATACTCTAGGGCAAATTAAATAATGGATATATTTAGCATCCGATGAGAGTCTTGAATTATCTTGAATTAAATAATTGAAAGCGTTAAAAATTTGGTAGTGGGAGCACCCGCCAGATGTTGCCACCGCTGCTCACACTTGATAACTCGCCGAATTTGCAAAGGCTTAACTGCCAAAATGTATATAGCCCATTAGAAACAACAACATATTCAGGATCTTCATCTGTTTATTGAAACAAGACGGGGAAAAAATCTTATATTCTATGTTTAAATAATTATTTAAAATTAGCCATTAAAATATGAGATAATTATAAGTTAGGAAAATTACCGAACCTTTGAAGTTACTTAAAAACAAATTAAATTTGCATTAATGATTGATCGATAGTTATTTAATCACATCTTTGTAGTATGTTTAAAGATTTTATAGTGTATCAATTACGGTAAACCTAACACATAACATGGCATACTAATACTATAATGAAAGTTTTTTTAAAACGAATTTTTTGTTCTATTACGAATTTCAAAATAATTGGGGGATCGATGTCCTTAGGATGGGAATGATTTAATCAAACTCCTGACAGTTTAGTAGGACAATAAAGAAGTCACTAATGATGATGTCGAAGGGGAAGTTCAGCTGGTTTAATTCGCGAAGGCTTCAAATTTGCTACAAATATAGAATAACTTTTTTACTCATGATCTTGACATATAGTGTGCATTAAAATTACAACGTAAGCCTAAGTTTTGTGTGTATCAAGATACCCAAAAATATTATAAAAGCAACTTGTATTGAAGTATTATAAAATCAACTTGAAAAACAAACAAAAGAGCCGCTTATAACAGAATTTGTACCCCCCCCCCTAAAAAAACCGGAGTCCGTTAATAGTGAACGAAATTCTTCATTAAAATCAAAACCGACAGTTGTGCGAGAAATATCTGACGATGAGTGGCGGGGTTGGTTTATTGCTGGCTTTCTGCAGCTGTGGTTGCGGGTTCAACCCCAGCCCAAATCAATGGATTTTCATGATGCAGAAATTCGACAGCGGCCATGTCGTCTGATTATGTGACATGAAAAAAATCCCTCGTGCCTGTTTGGCTTGGGTGCCTCAGTAAAATTAAAAATCTCAAGTACGATTTCGCATCACCAGGGCTCAGATGCCTGCCTCTCTCTGGGGAGGAAACTGGGCGTCAAAATTGCTTGTGGTAATTGGTATCACCTATTTGGTGCTGCACTAAAAAGTGATACCTGCTCCTGGGGTGATACCTGCTTACAAGGTGTGTAAAAGTTAAATACCAATGGCACAGCCTCATTAGAGAAAAAAAATTTCTATTGATAATAGCTTTATGATCCAGTTCCTAATAAACGTGCACACTTGTTATCAAGTAGCGATGAATAGTTGTTATTTAGCAAATTAAATCCTGGCTCCAATTTGAATTCTTACATGTACTCACAGATTGAATTTTCACTGCACACTAGTTAAACAAATTTTTTTGAAAGAAAAATGAATTATTTTTTTATAGATATATCTAACATAGATTTTATTATTACTTTTTTTGTACAATTTTTTGTGAATATATTTAGAGATTTTCATCTTTTTCGATTCGTTAAAATTGTGTAACATATCCCAAAATTTACCATAAGTCACTTTTGTTTTTTTTATACAATTTTTTGCATGGTTTTTCTAAGGAACGTATCTACCGGGTAAAAAAAAGAGTTGGGTGTATTGGAATTTAAAAAAAAAAAAAAAGACAAATGAAATGGGAGAAATCGTGATAAGATGCTACTGTTAATATGGATAATATTTTGGGGTATTTTCAAACTTATATTTAAAAAAAAATGATTACTACGCTGTTATTAATTCTTTATTGCTCTATGGTGTTTCTGGTATTTTAATTTTTCTTGTTATAAAACCTTAATGTCAGCATCTACTTCTCAAGTTCTTTTGGGAAAGTTTTCTTTCTTTCTCACCATATTCGAATCGTATTGATAGGCTATTAAAAAAACGGATGTTTCAAAAGAACAAATAGGTTTCGTTAATGTAATCATGTAAAAGCGTACAGAAATTTAATAAAAAATATAATAAAAGCTATAACATGCTAAAAATATGGTACTTTTCAGTTTCTAGAACTAATTCTTAAAATAAGGAACAGAATGAAAACTGTAATAAAATTACAATACGCGAACCAAAAAATGGTTTTTTTCACATTTTTGAGTAAAAGAAAAAACACTTTTCTTTTTCAGTATCTTTTAGTGTGACTTAAAATTATAATCAAAATATTCATTTAAGAATGAAACAATGAAAATGTCTAAAATCTGTTCAAATTGGACGTTATTTTTTTCTAATTAAATACGAAGGACAAAATCATGAAGCAAAACTTGGATCTTTGTTTAGTCTACGATGTGGCACCAGCTGCGTGAGCGCTCATATTTGGTTCCTACTGGTGTAATTGTTGGTTTTTTAAAGCAGAATTAATTTTGATTTCGAAAATACGATATTTGCATATCTCGCTCTCTATTTGAATATTGGCATTTTTTTCACTCAAGATAGAGCATTGAACTTTGGGATTCGCATTCAGAAACAGGGAAAAATAAGTACTGAAGTATATGTAGAAAAACTCATGTAATATGCTCCGAAATGCAAGCACGGTAATTCAATAGATTTTCGCATACATCCGAGTTCCAAGAAAAAAGCAATTTATAAAATTCATTATATATTTATTCAAAAATCGAAGCAAACTCGTTGTACAGAACACATTTTATCCGCAATATATTTTCTGCAAATAGAGTTTTAAAAAGATAGTATACGTGCTTCCAAGGTTTCCTTATTTGGGATCTCGTATAATATTTAGCAGTTTGGATACATTCAATTGCTTAGCATGTTTTACTGTCTATACACAAATAGGAATCCAGCGTTGCACAAGCTTTAAATATAATACAAAAGAGAAATAAATTTGGCAAAGTTTAAGAATATCCATGTATTTTTTAATGCATCTTCAATTTTGAGGATAAACAAATATTGTATTCTTTAGTCAGAAAAAGACATATTGATTGAGCTTAGATTTATTACCTCTTACATTTTGGATCAGAAATACCTTGTAATTCACTTGGAAAGGAAATAAATTTTTGGTACTTTTTCGTTTTGCCGGCGCAAATCTCGCCAAGTAGGCTTTATCGGTAACAACACATGCACAGAAAAAAGGTTATAAAGTTAGTTCTCATTGTTTTTTAATTTATTTTTGATGTATTTTGAAAAAAAAAAAAAAGGTACTGGTAAGAAAAGAACACGATTTGTTTTGAAAATGGAGCAGTAAATGGTTACCAGCGGGAATATTCCGTTTGGCCTCAGTTGTGTCATTTTTGGCGACTTTATCGCTCACGCCAGAGAAACGGAAAAGTGCCAAATTTTTATAAGGAAATAATTAGGATCCTTTTCAATTGTATACTACAAATAATTTGTATTGATTTTATAAAAAATTTTAAGTTATGAGCAGGAAAAGTTGTTAAATGTAAAATATTTCTAAATTTACTTATTTTTAATTTGTTATAGTTTAGAAAGCTGTCGCTAATGTAAAAAGTCAAGAGGAAGAGGGGGTCTAGATTAAAAAAACTGTACAGATCTCGAAAAGGAAAAAATTCTAAGAAGTTGAAAAGCGAAACTTCCGTCATTTTTAAGCAACAAGCATTAAAGTAATTTAATGCCATTGCTAACATACATAACACTTTATCATTTATTCATTGAAATTGAATTTACTTATTAAGTATAAAAACAAATAAAGATTGTTTCAAAAATGAATTTTGTACGATTGCTATTCCTATTGTAGTAAAAGGTATTCAAATGTAATAATTTGTCAATCCTTCTACAAGGATCTCCCAAATGAAAGGGGTACTATTTTTGGTTTGATAAATGGATGAATGTTATTAATATAAATCAGTGTACAAAGGAAGGAAGTAATACATGCTTGACAGATAGGCTAGACAAAGTCCCCATGTAGGTTGGGACGCTGTCCCAGTGGTTCATGGCATGATGGATACCCTGCGTGAAGGAGCTCCGGTGTTGGTTGAGGAACCGATTTTCAACAGCAGCTTGGACTCCGTTATCGTCGAGAGATCGTCATTCTTTCAGAGCTTTCTGAAGTGCACCGAATATGTGGTATTCACATGATGAGAGTCTCGGGCTGTAAGGGGGATGTTCAAGAACTTCCCATTGGAATTGTCCTCAACAATGTTTGGCACGCCACAGCCAAAAACCAAATGAGAACGAGCATATATCATTTGACAGCATGATCTGACACTCCGGCCAAACAGCATATGGCCATCGTCCCAGCTGCACAGCATTTTCTTCTGGATTCATTCTTTTCATTTGAGCTTTATATAAAGGATAACTAGATATATGCTAAATTTATTAAAATGCATACATATTCCACGGAGTTGCAAATAAGAAGGTAGCAAAAAACATTTTTGAGACTTAAAGTAAACTGCATTACACTGCTTCATGAAATAACCAGCAAGTTTATTTTTTGTTTAGTTTCGAGAATCTGTATGATGCGTTGGTAAGTATTCATTTAGATGAAAGCAAAGAAGAGTCTACAACTAGGAGTACAGATGCCACATTATGATCAGATTCCTAAGATCGGTTCTCCATCAATCAGCAATCATTGTGGTAGATTGCAATGTACATGACATGATATCGGTTTGTAATTTCACGCATGTGAACTGACGATGTAGCATTTGAAGTGGTGCGCTTATCCAGTAGGATAGAACCAGGTACCTTTGGATCCGAAGCCGAGTAACTTATCCACTACACCAAAATGATCACCTTGGTGCGGAGGTAGTTACTGGCTTATATAGATGGTACCGCTACATACACCCCACCAGTGAGTCGGTGGAGGGCGAACGAACGATGTATTTGTTTTTTAATCAAGCGTGTTTTTGCTGCTGCGTCATGAGTTGTGACGGCTTTGTTGATTGCGTCATATGTGAGACGACTTTGCTGCGCCGAGTGGGTGCGGCGACTTTGCTGCGTCGAGAGGGTTCGACGACTTTGCTGCGTCAAGTGAGTTTTGACGACTTTGCTTGCAGGTAGATGGCGCCACGACAGTTCAGAACGTTGCGTCTTTCTGAGTTCAGCCAGGGTCACCAATGAAGTGGCGCGCTTATCCAGTAGGATAGAACCAGGTACCTTTGGATCCGAAGCCGAGTAACTTATCCACTACACCAAAATGATCACCTTGGTGCGGAGATAGTTACTGGCTTATATAGATGGTACCGCTACACATTCCCAACACTTTTATATAGGGCATGTATTATCCTTTTTCTCTTCAAATTGAGGTGTCATTACGGCAAATCCATTTTCATTTGTGAGACCTTTATGTAAAAGGTAATAACTAGATATATGCTAAAATTTATTAAAAATACATACATATTCCACGGAGTTGTAAATAAAGAAAGGTAGCACAAAAACATTTTTTGAAATTAAGTGATGTTATTTGAGAGTACTCGGTATGCTGAAAATGAACAAAATATCCTTTTTTATACTTTTATTTAATAATATTCTTTGAAATATTATCTTCTGATTGAAATAACACTTTTGTATGTGTGAGAACTAGGAATTGAAAACATTTTCAATCGAAAAATCTAAACAAGCAAATTTGAAAATTTAACAAAGTCTTGGCCTGGTTATAAAATTGTATCACAAAATAACCGCTTAATATAATAATGTAATTTTTGTATCATTGGATAGGTTCATTTATGTAGTTCTTTTTGTGCAGTAGATGGCACGAATGCTCGTTCAAGAATGACTTTGGGGAATAATTGTAAGGAAAACGTCACTTTTTGCCGAAATGGCGCCGATTCCAGAGAAAGCCTAATGTGTGCTTTGGTTTCATGAAGCGAAATTGCCCATTAATGTTCACCATGAATTTAAACGTAGTTATGAACTTCAAACATTGCAAACAAGTTTGGTAAGAATTCATGCAAGTTGTTTGCAAACTTTTAAAGAATAAGACGTGTTAAGGAATACAGGGAATTGAATATTGCTTTTACATCCTCCGAGCTCCCTGGGGGTGGGAGGGAAAAGGTAGAAATTTACTGAGGTAAAGGGTCTTGAAAAAAATCATTATAGTACTTAAAATATATCCAAATATATGTCTAATTATAACAGTTTCATAATAAATATTTGTAATCAGGACAAGGCTTTTGGTTCACCCAATACATATGTGTGTGTGTTGCCAAAATTATTTCAAAAATGAGAAGCAAAAAATTAATAAAAAATGAAATTCGAATTCCAACCGGTTACTAAATTTAAGTTAATTCTCTTTACTCGAGGTGTAAGGTAAAAATGTAGGAACTGAAACAGTGTAAAAACGTGCAAGGTATTTTAAAGCTGGAAATTACTCTCCCCAAATTAGCATATTTGACCCAGAAAAAAAGAAAAGAATAATTGTTTTTCACTCTGTGAACTGAAGGAATAATTAATTAACAGAGCCAGAAATCAATTACCAACGACATAAACTCTTAATTTTTTGGAAGAACACATGCAATTATTTTCCCGTTTGAAAAACAGAAAATAAATTCCAGCGACTTAGTTTCCTGTTTAATTCTTTTTATTTTAAACGAAGAAGGAATTCCGTATAATTACAGATCCTCCAATTAAGTCTTTACCTCTCTATATATAGTATATATATTGGGTTGTTCGGAAAGTAATTTCGTTTTTTTGTGGAAATGAAAGACAGTTTTCGTATAATAAACAAATACTTTATTAAATTATATATTGGCCGTTCTGGTCCAACACCTTTTGCCATCTTTCTGGTAGTAGCATAATTCCACGCTCATAAAATTTTTGGTCTTTGCTGGCAAAAAACTGATCGAGGTGGTTTTTGACCTCCTCATTTGAGGTGAAGGTCTTACCGACTAAAAAATTTTGGAGTGACCGGAACAAATAATAATCCGATGGTGCCAGGTCTGGAGAATATGGTGGGTGTGGCATTGTATCCCATTCAAGCTGTAAAAGCTTTTGGCGAGTTACCCAAACTTTGTGAGGTCTCGCGTTGTCTTGGGGAAACACTACACCTTTTCTTCTGACCTTTTCTGTTGAAGTGCATCGTCCAGCTGATGACAGTAGACTTCCGAATTAATCGTTGTGTTATCGGGTAAAAACTAAAAAAAAAAAACGATTCCTTTAAAATCCCACCAAACAGACAGCATCACCTTTTTTTGGTGAATATCGGCTTTGGAAATGGTTTGAGCCGGTTCATCTTTTTTTCTACAAGACCTCTTGCGTTTGACGTTGTTGTATACAACCCAATTTTCGTCCCCAGTGATGATGCACTTCAAAAACTGATCATTTTCGTGACGTTTGAGAAGCGAATCGCAGACGTCAATGCGGCGACACAGATTTCTCTCCGTGAGAACATGGGGGACCCATACATCGAGCTTCGAGGATAATCCCAGGCCTTTCAAGTGGTCATAAACTGTTGAATTTGATAAATTTAACCTCAGTCCGATCTCACGTGTTGTTATTCGCCGGTTCGCATCAACTAATGCCTTTATCGCGTCATTATCGGCTTCAACCGGCCTTCCCGAACGTGGTGCATCTTCGACATCAAAATTGCCGGATCGAAATTTAGCGTACCAGTTCTGGCACTGGCGTACTGTCAACACTCCTTCTCCATACACATCGGTCAATTTTTTTCTGGTTTGAACAGCATTTTTACCCTTTCTGTAGTAAAACAGTAAGATATGTCGAAAATGCTGCTTATCGCTCTCCATATTTAAAAGGGCACCAACCAAAAAAATTTGCGTAGAATTAATTAGAATTTTTCACACACAAGATTTGCTATATGAGCTCTCAAAGTATATAAATATTATACGGCTTAAATGTGAAGTTGGGTGCAAAAAAATACAATTAAATCCTCTGTCGAGAAAAAACGAAATTACTTTCCGAAACACCCTATATAATATGCTATCATAGCATATTCTTATTATAGAAAAAAGTTATTAATTTTTAATTTATTTATTTTAGAAGCATGAACCTGAAATATCGATACTGAAATTTCCAAATAAGTAAGTAATTATTTGCATGAAACGTAGTCACGACTGAAAAATTAGAAGCAAAATCATTTGCATATTAATGAACGCATTTGAATGATTCTCAGTTGCCAGTTAATTCAAACTGAACAATAATAAATATTACATATAAGTCCATTTTACTTGAAAAGAGAAATGCAATAGCTGAAGAATGCTTAATAAAGACTTCATTGTTCTACTTTTACGTCGAACCCAGTACGTGCAGGACACAAAAAGATCTTTAGGCGTTACAGTCTTTTTTTTTGTTTTGTTTTGTAACAACAAGTCGGTAATAAAAAAAGTGAATTTAATTAAATTGTTCTCAGAATAAAAGGGTAAAACATAAAATACACATTATTTTTATTACTTGTTCATTATTGCGGAGGAAAGTCATATGCAATAAACAATTGTACATTATTTTGTATAGAATTTTAAAGTAAGTTTTGATACTATTTCTACGTATAAAACTTCTAACCATAAGCGTAATACTTGTTTCAATGAATTTTTTAAATTTTTTATTTCGAATATGTTTATATAATTCTAAATTAGTGAGTGCAAATATTGGGAAAATTCCAGTATATGCTGTATATTGTAAGTTCTTTTATTTTAATGCAATGGAATACATAAGTCATGACAACTATTTTTTTCCTTGTAGATATGTGAACGGATCACAAACGTATATGAGTCGTGTGGAAGTTCTGCAGGCATAGTGTGTATGCAGAACAATAGATGGCTCTGTGATTGCTGGTAGTAGCTCAGTGATGGCTTTGAAATCAGTCATTTAGGGAGTGTCGCGTGAGATGGAAGTAATCCGTTTGAGCAGCGCTCTTACATCAAAATAGCCGTTCTCCGAAAGAGAAATGAGATCGAAGGCCACAGTAAATTTGTGAAGCCTTGGGAATAATGCCCTACAATACCGTGCAGTAGCACGGTGGGTAGGAAAGTTTCAGCAAAGACGCGTGTCAACCAGTGATGAGCAAAGTTCGGGACGACCACTCAGTGTGCGGACCGACTTGGCACGTGCCGTCATCCAACAGCTTATGAACGAAGACAGGCGATGGATACTACTGGAGTTAGAGAGGGCAAGTGGCTTCGAGAAACGCACAACAAACGCATCGTCACGTCAACTTTATGTGTACTTTGTTGTCATTCTTTTGCACCGTGAAGGCCATATTACCCTGTATATTGCCGTAATAAATTAGTGTGTTACGATATTTCTGTGCTATTCATTGTCCACACATGTAGTTAACACCTTATCCTTTCGTCTGTATGTGTCACATTTTCCAACCGGACTGTTATCTTCAAGAAAAAAAAAATAATTGCCATGACTTTTGTTCCAACCCTCGTATATATATATACAATAGACTCTCGCTAACTCGAAGTATATGCCCTAGAAAAACTCTTGATATTTCGAACTAAGCAATACGTTTGGGTGCACTCAATATTTCGAAGTAAAATCTGCGGCTGGCCAGACTACATCACGCGATAATTCGAAGTTATCTTATACAGAGCGTGGCAATTCCAACCCTTACTATCATGTAGAGTCCTATTGCAAACAGGGTGAAGCTTACATGTTTTGTGTTGTATTATCTCTGCGTATTTCCTTGTAACGTAGCCCCTTTGATGACCATTTCTTTGCCATCGCTTCTTTTTGTTTCCCGGTTCCTCAATCAAAAAGATACTTTTATTGCACGCTGTTTTTCCATCTTCAAGTAGACAATAGACTGGCCGTAATTGTTGTCAGCCGTCCATATCATTCGTAAAACACGTGGCCTTCCTATACATGTGTTCAGAAAGGATGGTACGCCATGATGAACAGATATGTAAGATTGTGTATTTTTTGCTTCTGAGTAGCATGACGATTTATGACTCATCTGTGTGACTTATGGCATATGGCACTAAATAGGGTATAGGGCGAACTGGACCCTGATTTGAAGAACCAATGGTGTTGGGGCCAATGTCTTAGGGAACCGATAACAGATTAAACAGATTTTTAAAGATAACAGATTTTTTCGTCAAAAAAGATTAATTATGTACAGTATGTATTCTTTTAATAATTGTTTTTAGTATATAAATACATTCTTTTAATGCAGGACTTTTAACATCTGTATAATATTTAAACTGAATATAATATGTAATTTTTAAAAATTCTTTGAAATAGTTTTATGCATAAGTGCACACAATTGTTGTTTTATTATATAGTTTCAAATTTCAATATGTTAGAAAAAAAATTGGTCGCCCATCCAGTATAGTGGTTAGCGACGCTGACTGCTATGCTGTAGGGCCTGGGTTCGAATCCCGGAGATGCCACGAATGTTTGTAAATGTATAGGGCCTTCGAGGGCAGGGGGGTACTTTAAACAGCAGTCGAGCCGTAAGTCCTCTAGTGAGGTTGGTGGAAGGGGAAGAGAGGTGGGAGTCCTGGCCACTCCCAGGGTGTTCTCCCTCAAAATAGGGGTGGAACCAAGCCAAATCGTACTGTCACCTGCATGGTGCTCAAAGCTACGGCTAACGACAGGCTTACAATCTAGCCCGATATGCCCTGATGAATTTCATGGGTCTCGATCTGACTACCTCAGACAGGTGACATTAGAAACAACAACAACAACGCAGAAAAAAATTACTTTTCGTATATTTCGAGAGTTTTTTCCCTTCATAATTCGAAGTTTTTCGTTAGTCCCTACAACTTCCAATTATCGAGAGTCGATTATATATATATATGTATCATCTTTCTCCATATATTTGAAAAGAAAGAATAGGCCTTTTTTTAAGAAAAGAAGATACATTAAAGAAATGGAAAATAGCTTTTGCCTCATTTAAACGTAAGCTGTATATTTATTTTCGTCTACAATGTATTTTTGTTACCATGCAATAATTTATTTACATATTTGTTTTTATCGTCTAAAATCAATTAATCATACAAATATAGGAGTTTGTAAAGATAAAATAAATACAAATATGCCCATTATTCGACAAAACATTAGAAATAAAAGCGAGAAAACCTTTCAGATAAATTTCTTTGACATCTTAAAACTCAGAACGAATTTTAGTGGCCCGAAAGCGCAGTTAGAAATGTAGCATGGATACATTTTTGACAGTCGAACCGATCTTGTTTCAGTATCTTGCTCGAATTCCATTTGCGATTTGTTCGAAAAGATTCCTGCAGACGCCTCCACCCCTGGGAATTTCGCGCCTCATTTCCTTTTCAAATATATCGCTGAACGTTATTCGAACGCATCTTTGAAATATTTCCTTCGGATCATAACAATGATGCCATACGAGGAAAAAAAATTGCATTGCTAGAAAAGATGGAATAGTCTAGATTATTGTTTCGAATATGTATGATTCATTTATAATTCATATTTTTATTTTTTATGAAAATTCCAATTTTGATATTGAATTTTTTTTCTTTTGGGAATAAATTTTTGCGGGATAAATGAGATAAAAATTTAAAAAAAAAATAATTTGAAAAAGTTAGGGATATTTGAAAAGAATTGTATTCGTTAATTTATTTTATTTATTCAAGCAATTCAATGAATTTAGTACATGAATCAGTACTGATGAAAACGAGATCGCGCTTTTTAAAAATCAAGTCTTTCAAAGTGCTTAAGAAGACAGGATGCTAGTATAGAAAAGAAAAGAGCTGTGCTCAATGCTTTACAGTTCGGAAAAATAATAAAATCTAACATAAAGTACAAAAATAATATAAAGTAAATGACATTCATAATTATATGTAAGGATAAAAAAAGAAAAGATTGCAAAATAAACAAACTGTCTCGGAAAGCGATTAATTACATTTGATAATTTATTCAAATTGAATAAAGAAAGTATATTTTATATATACTCCTATGTGTACGTTGTTATTTTGTCTCCAGCAGTAGCTAAAAGCTCTCTAGCGTGCTTGAAAATTTTGAATATATATTGTTTTGGAAAATTGTAAAATGGATATTATTACGTAGTTAAAAAAGTAAATGTAGCTACAAAAGTCATCTAGAAAAAGCAGTATTTATAATAAAATGGTTATTTAGAAACAAGTAGAAATATTCTCCACCTAAATTAAATTCATTGTTTTATTCATTTCTTTAAAGTTTTTTCTTTATTTTATTTCCAATGGCGGATTACAAGACAACTGCAAACAAAATGAGAAGCAGAGAATATTGATAAAAACAAACAAAGGACAACACAAACAATAATGAAAGAAAAAATAAGAAAAGAAACACAAGTTCACAGTATAGTCTATAAATCACACATTTTGTGTCTGGTCTCCCAATATATGCTCCACATGGATCCAGAGCTGAGTGCACGACAGCGTGCCAAATGAATGGCGTCCATTTCTTCATTGGAGTCGCACAGTTTACGAAGTGGACTCTAGGCAATGCCTATCATGTTTAGATGCTTGGATAGGCAGTCGTGGCCAGTGGCGATTCGAAAATGGGCCACAGCTGTATTTCGTGGCCATTTTGAAATATGAAGGAGTTTGCTAAACGACACCATTTGTTTATTCTTTTGGTTGATCATTTCTTTAAAGTAGAATATATATTTAAATACATTCTCATCGCATTGATATTTTAGACCAGGAGTCGGCAACCTTTTAGCTGGGGCTTGCCAAACCAATTTACCAATATGATTCAGCGTGCCCCACAATTCAATTCCCGCGATAATGCTGTCAGAGTTAGAAAATATAGGCCAGATTTACAGTTTTATTTTGTATTAAATTTGCATCATTTAAAGTAATTTATTAAAAATAAACAACATAAAATACTATTCTACAGAAATAAAAAAAATTAAAATTATACATATATTGTGTATTTTTATGCATGTTTATTAAAATAAAAAACAACATAACATATAAATAGTCCCCCAATGTTGTTAAATAAAAATTTTTTTTGATACGTCATTTGTCTCTGCTGCACTCTACTTAACGTCACAATATCAGGGTTATAATGTGTGTGTGACATGATTTTGAACAATTAGTTGTTAAAAAAACTTTTTGTGGACCCTTTTACGTATTTATACTACGTTTTAAATTAATTTTACGGCACCAAGAAACAAACTAAGCCAACATTTATTCCAATAAATTCTTTTATTAATAGAACAGCAAAATTAAAAACATTATTCACATTTTATCTTATTAAATATTTCATATACTACCTCACCAAACGATTATGGTTTATTTATTTTTATTGTGCACGTAACAGACTCAAAATACTTTTCATATGAGGAAAGATTTGTTCACATAGATATGTAGAACCAAAAGCAAATAGCAGAGCACTTGCAATCTCTAGCATCAATACTTTAGAAAATAGTAGTAGATTTATCTTTAGAGTTATCTGTAAGAGTTTTTTGTATTTCCGTTAATATCCCTATACAATTCTTAAGATTTTCATCACATGACAACTTCCATCCACTCAAAAGTTGACAAATATGTAGAGTAGTGTAGCGTGCCACTGAGAATTGTATCAACAGCCAAATGTGGCATGCGTGTCATAGGTAGATAGCAATATCATCAAAATAGACAGCAATATGATCAAAACTCCTATGATCTTGTGACGAATCTATACGCGGCTCTACTAACCCCTTCAGGACTCTAACAAAAATATTTAATTCCACCAACTTTCACCGAATGAAGAAAGCGTGATTACAAAAATTAAGTATATTATACAAATTCTGTATTCGCGAGTTTTAGGAGTTAGTTGGAGAGTTAGTTGGTTAGTTGGAGAGTGAAGAATCGTGAAATGATTTTGTGCAATAGGAGTTTGTGACGGATCTGTACGGTTTCACTAACCTCCTCAATAATTCTTTAAAGTTTTATTTATTTCAACCAATCTCCACCGGGAGCCAAAGCGTGATTTATGCAAATGAGAGATATTATATAAGTTCGGGTTTCGCGAGTTAACGTGGTGAAAGAGAGAGTAGTAAAGTGAAGAGTTAGATTTTTGAAGTAAAATGAATTGAAGCATCAGTAAATCAACACGCAGTTGTTGACAGTATTAATGATTAGTTACGCGACGAGCTAAGCCGAAGAGCTGAAGATTGAAATTGGAAAGTCAAGTGTGGATCCTTAGCCGTTATCCGATCCAGCCAGTTATACATTCTTCCCACGGCGGACCTGCCGAAGTACAAGAATAAGGTTAGTGAATTAGAAATTTGTGAATACGTGTTCGTGTGTTAGCTGTAATTGTACGTGCTGATCTTTCATGGATTCAGTTCCGATTCCGTAGTTCCGCTGGTAGTAACCCCTTCTCATACTCCACTGTGTTTTATTGTTCTTAAATTTGAATCGTGCGTTTGTAACTTTCCTTGATTAAGAGGTATCGATAAATATAGTGATTTGTAATGATGTCTCTTGAATTCGTTAATCCGCCTACACGTCCGGAAACAAGTAATGGCAGACGGGGAGATGATAATCTTAGGGGAGGTTATATATCACGACAAGTTTATCAATTGAAGATTTCTAGGAGAGGATCAATCGACGGTGATTAAATCCGGATAAGGATCGCCTTCAAGGACTCAAGTGTAGGACTTGACTTCATAAAAGTACAGGTATCATGATCCTTATTTAAATAGAAGTTTAGCTTATTAGTGCGCGACGTGGTTTATATTGAGCTTGTTTGAGTTATCGTGGAATCAGTTGAGGGTCCGTGCTAAATTCCCCAGACTAAGGAGTCTCACCTCCGCGCTCTGCTATCTGATCTGTTATCTTAATTAGATTGTTACTGTGTCTGCTTTATATTTTGGTGACAATAAAATAATTAGAGTGAGTCATGTCTACTAATTCTTCAGTTTCTCCCACACACCTAGCCGGGTCCAAGGGTAGACAAGGTTCAGAGGGAAGCAGGAACGGACAGGCATTACAATCTGGAAACAAAAATAAACTCTTAAAGTTAAATAATGAAACTTGAATGACATGCATAATTTGTAATGTATCAAAATGAGAGTTATCATAGACTATTGCAGCGTTGGCGTTTGAATTCAAATCTTGAATAAGTCAGGTCTACATTCGAGCAGGTTCTCTAGCTAGTTTATCTTATTTAGCCCCATGTCTCTTCTACAATGATATAGGACAGGGATGGGTAAACTTTTCCAGGGTACGGGCTACTTCTAATTTTTTCAAGGTGTTGCGGTCCACCCAATGGCGTAGGTGTGGTGGGGTAATAAAAAGATCTACAAGATTTATAATAACTAAATATTAAATAGTAATATACATACATAGCATAATTTTTAAGACCGCATTTAAAGCCAAAACGTGAGATACAAACATAATAATAATAGTCACAAATATAATAATACCAAATGATGCATTTATTATCAAATAATTTAAGATATAGAAAAAAATAATCATCATCATTTTCATCTAAAGTTAGTTTTTGTAGTTATAGTCAGTAGAAGAGTTAGTCTGCATACTGAAAATCAATCTTGAATATATTTCGGTACATAATTACTTACTGCTAATCTTCAGGTGGTCACCTCAAAATGTCATGTCGGTCCACCGGTCGATCTCGATCGACTTAATGCTCACCCCTTATATAGAATATGAGTACCTCCTATTGTGGAACTTTCATGTATTCAAATGGGAATAAAATGGAAGAGGAAGGACAGAGGAAATATAGTATAAATTATACATGAAGGAAAATGAGAGCCTTATAGAAATGTTACTGAGGTCAGAGAAACCTCGTCAGAAAACGTCCAGAACCCATGGATTGAATCCGGTTGCTAAAAGTCCACTATTTACAGATGATAAGATAAATAAACCTTATTTGATAGAGTTAGTTGAAATGAACCACTTCACATATTTTAATTTGCTTTATTATTGATTATTAAATGATTAAATAAACTAGTTAATTAAAAGATTAAATAAACTACAGTCTGAGCATTATATCTCTACTATCGAAGACGGCCCGTCGCAATTTGAAATTGAAGTTACTGATCTAACTATTTAGGGTTAGGAGAATTAAATTAATTAAAACTCTTTTAGAAAGCCAATAAACTAAATTCATAAATATTGTTTTATGTGTATAGAGCTTAAAATGAGACTGTTAAAAATTTAAATTTTCACGTAAATGTTATTCAGTATAGTTTAAATATTGGGCATTTACCTCTCAATCCCTTTAGTCAAGTTAGCTAATCAAAATTTAAATAAGAATTATGATGCAATTAAAATAAAAAGGCTTACTCTGCTGATTTATTTAGTTAAAATAAATATTCCTTCATGCATTTTACAATTTAGTCACCGAGAAGTTCCTTTTTTGAATATGTAAAAGAAAATTACTCCCTGAAAGAACAATTAAATCTACTTAAAATTCCCTCGTTTACATCTAAAACACCTGATCCATTTCTTGTTCTGCATATTAATTGGGGGTTTTGGTTATAAAAAAGGAATTATGTAAATTTTTATTCATTATAAATGCTTTTAGAACTCCCTATGTTTTTAGTTGCTACCATAACATTAATTCTCTTAGTTCTGAAAGTTTTTGATGATTTTCTTACATTCGATTAAGTCAACAGAATTAAAACTATCTAACCTTATGTAATATCAATAAAATTGTAAAATTGGATTATGATATGGGTTTTATTCCTTTTTTACATCTTAGGGATAGAAAAATTGTTTTGACTCAGCTTGTAAAACCATTAAATTCAAGCTATTTCATCTACTGATGCTTTCTGTATTTAAGTTATAGAGTTCAACGTTTTTTAATTGCTTATTTCTAAAAGGAGAAAAATGTATATATTCTTTTCCTTAGTTTACAGTTAGGAAATTTTTTATACATTTAAAAATAAGAAAAAACTATTTGAAAGACAAAATTCTATTTGTTTGTTTTCTAAATATTGTGGAATTTTATCTCCTGTTAAAAAGATTTAAATTGATAAAAATTGACATAGTTCCTCGAATTAGGATTGAAGAGGAAAATTTTAGTTACAATGACATTTATAATCAGATGTAAAAAAAGTACAGAAAAATACTGTTGTTTAATATTTAATTTTATACATAACCTATATATAACCTATTGTTTTAGAGCTGAGAAACATTAATACCATAATTAGTTGGTATAAATGTCTCAAATGTATCTTTCAAAATGTAGCATTAAAAGGTATTAAGTGGACTTTTGAAATTGTTTTACGGGATAATTATTCAATGTGTTTGAAAATTGCAATAATTTTTTTTTAATTACGATAGCTTTTTTACAGATGTGTAGCTGTTTTATACGAAAGAAACAATTAATTATAAGCAAAAATTTGACCAAAAAAATTTTACACTCTTAAAACTGCATGCGCTGGACAAACTGCCCATGCAATTATTCTGTGCTTAGAAATTCATCAGTGACCGTGGGATCACGAGTTAAACAACTTCTTTGTAGATTTAAAATTGTTTCATATGAAAAAAAAAAGATTTGTTCACATAGATATGTAGAAACAAAATATGAAAGCAGAGTACATGGAATTTTCCCTCTAAAAATAATGGGCTCAATTCATGAGAGTCACATGATAAAGAAAAAACATGTGTTCTTCATTGAATTCAAAACAGAAATCTAACTAAATGTACTTGTTGTTCAATTTGTAAAACTATGATAACATTTAATAATTTCATAAAATTTTATTTCTTAACACATTTTATTTAATCAAATATTATGAAAAAAAATTATTTTATGCATGCACTTTTAAATAAAATGTATTTTGTCTACCTACGTGTGATATTAATGTTGAAAAAATTTGTACTTTTAAAAGGAAGTTTCTGAAAAGATCAAAATATGGCAACAACAAAGCTTATGAATTGATTAGTTAGAAACACGGGATTGCTTTTATCGCGTGACTATGACGTCGCATGTTTTTGAACTGATTGGCTTAAAATACGTGGTTGTAGTTATCATGTGACTATGACGTCACAAGAATTGAGCGCATTAAATCTCTCTGGCAATCACATTCAACAATTTAAAATTGCCCTCGATTTAGTCGACAGTTAATTTTTCAGATTTTTTCGTAATTCATTAAATTTTGCTTTCCATAATTCTGAACATGTTAGTTCAATTAATTCTGTTTCAAAACTCTATTCACTTCCATCCACTCAAAAACTGAAAAAATTTGTAGAGCGGTCAAGAGTGCCAGAATCGTATCGAATACCAAAGGTTGCTGATGCCTGTTGTATACTTTCGATGGTTGCGTCATTTTGTGCCCCATTTTTTCGTTTGAAAAATTAACGGGAAGTTAACGTGTTTGCTTAAAAAACTCTATTAAGAATACAGCTGCTAAGTATATCTTTGTAAATGCGAAACAAAATTGAGGGTAGAGGAAAAACTTTTTAAATTAAGGAGATGCCAAAATCAAAGAAGGCATCACGTGCTCATCAACCTGCGTTTGATGTTCTGGAGGAAGATCTCACACTATTTTTATACATTGAGACATTTCAATGAGTGAAAGTGAATTTTACGAAATATTCGGAAACCTGAATTCTGATATCGATTGTGAAGGGCCCTTCCTTGTTTCGAGTAAAGAATGCATTCAAATCCAGGCAGTTAAAAAGATTAAAATTATTTTCGCATGGATAACGGAAAACAGAAGGAAAAAAAGAATCATTAAAAAAAAGAAATATTTCTTGAGATTATCGAATCCTTATATAAACACCGACCCCCGTACAACAGTTTAAAAAAATCTTGAAATGCTCGACTTATATATGGAAATATACACATTATTTTCGAGCTACTACAATAAGTCAAGAAAAATAAATTCATTGATGTTTCCTCATAGATGATTTATTTCAACATAAAAAATACAAAAACTGAAGGATATTTTTGTGGAGACACTTTATAAAAATCTTAATGGGATTTCAATGATAGTGAAAGAGATTTTTTCCACTTATGCCACACTTCTCTATTTGCCTTTGTGGTGTCACATTTCTTTTTTTTTTATCATGTAGCACCATTTTTGTGTCTTGATCTATATTTGATATGATTTGATTTAAATCCTGTTTTTTTCTATGATTTTAAAATATTTATGCATTATCAAACACATTTCTTTTATTTTTATGTTTTAGACATATTACAAGTGAGACAAGTTTAAAATATAAAGGGTAATATGTGAAGTTGAAATATTGACATATACAAATAATATATTTAAAAAAACTTTTTTTGGGAAATATGATAGCATGAATAATTTAAATGCAAGAACAAGAACAGTTATCATGAAAATATGGAAAATTCAAAGAAAATGTCAGTTTTAAAGTATTATTTCCTTTGTTTCATTTAACATACCTATCTAATTAAAAAGTTGACTCAACGACTCACTTAGGGTATGAAGTTTTTCGAAAAGGGATTCTAGCTATTGTAAACGTATTAGCATTCACTGTTGTCATTAACTGCCAGAGGGCTCCACTAGGGTGCTTGTATGGCTTCTTTCTGGAGGAGGAACGGAAATCACAAGGGACTGAATAATTAGGTTGCTTGAATCGATTGTGATTCATTACAGCTACTACGCTATAAATTTGTTCCACTGCTTAGAATGTCACACTAAGTAATTTAATGGAAATGGAAATATCTTATTATTATTTTTTTGATGAAAAAAAAAATTAAGCTTACGCTGATAAAAAAAAATAAGTTTCAAAAATATAATTTATGAGACATGAAGAAATTTTCAACACTTTCAATTTTAATTAGCATTTAAAAGTAAACATTTTAATTTTATATTATATCATATTATTTTTTATTCGAAACGTGCTATTTTTTAATTCACATTCATGCAAAAAATAGCAATTAATTCATTTTATTATTTTTTCTTATTTGGGAAAAGAATAACATTTTTAAGGAATGCAAATACGTTCTAGAAATGCAAAATAATGAAAAAGGTAATTTAAATAAAATACAATTATATAACATGAAAATTTTCTTAAAAATTAATAAAACTGTTTTAATTAAATTATCTGTTTCAAAAAGTTAAATAATCAGTCGCTGTGTTTAAAATCTTATTTATTTATTCGAAATAAGTAAGTAAATTTTTATCATTAGGAAATTAATGCACGTATATGATATTTAAATAAAAAAAATAAACTATACATTGAGTAAGACTGCAATCAATAAAAAAAAAATAATAAACTTTAAATACTGGAATGCAAAAGTATTTAAATAAGATGATATTAAGATTTTTAAATATGTTTATTTTTCAATAAAAACCACAAAAGAAAAATGTTTTCATAACGTATACATACGTAGCATATATATTTTGAGATAAAGATTGATTTAAAAATCACAATATTTGTTTTAAAGTACATAGGAGAATTTTTGTAAAGAAGTACTGAAGTAAAATATTTAGCATTTAGATATCGATATCGTTCGATATAATTTTTCATCTCTAAGCGTTTAACATTCAAGTCATCCTACGTGTAAAAGGTTGTGAAATAATTTCAGTTGTAGTTTTACATTTTTTTAAATAATTTTTTTTGAAAAAGGAAAATTACATTTACATCGCATTCTTTATTAAATTTTTTATTATAATTTAATTCATTTTTCCTTTATGCAGATTAGTATTAAATAAAAAAGTAAATTTATCAAGTGTTTCAAAATTTTTTCTCAATAGTGCATTAAATTTCCTGCAATTTAAGAAAATGGCCTTTTTGGAATTGAAGCTGTGACATAATAAATAAAATAAATGATAGATAAATTAAATAACCTACAATACAGAGGAAACTTAAATTCTCGAATCAAGAACCAAAAATAAAAAATAATATATAAAAAAAGAAGTCTTTTGAATCAAATGGAAACCTGTTTTGTTTTCTAAATCAGTTACTGACTTAGGGCAGAGAAGTAGGGTTAAATTTGATTTATAGCATCCTGAACTTCCTCTTCAGTAGAAAACTGAGAAGTAATAGCACAAGAAAATTTGAACAATATAAACTATGCTTGAAAAAAAATTAGATATAAAATTTGCTCGCGCAAATAAACAGCAAAACATTAAACAATTAGACTAATGTGGATATTTGTTATTTCATAATTTTTACATTCTATATGCTTTATTAAAATTTCTTCAGTATCATTTACAAAAGATTTTTCTTTAAAAAATCTTTTGTTTGCGTTCACAATCTTAAAATAAAAAGGATTTAAGTCGACAAACTTTAACTTCTGAATTCAACTTAAGATATGATTTAGAATATATATATATATATATATATTTATATATTTAATGTCAGTTATAAAGTGATTTTTCTATAAATATTAGAAAACTAAAATATTGTTTGAAGAATGTTCTATAGAAAAATGTAAACTATTCTGGAGAAAAGTTATTATAGTTATCTTTAAAAAAAGAAATATTGAACTGTTTCATTTTTATATTTGGAAGCGAAGCCAAATACGATCATTTGTTCTCAAAATATCTCGCATGAGAGGTAGAAAATGGCGCGGATAAAATTACTTGACATTTTGAAGCCCAGAACAAATTTTATAGGCTAAAACGCTCTCATACAGATGCTGTATGGACACTTTTATGACAAGTGAACTGATCTTGTTTCAGAACCTTCCTCGAATTCCATTTGTGATTTTTTTTCAAAAGATTCCTCCACCCTAGGGAATCGCGTGCCTCCTCCCTTTTCAAGTAGATCGTAGAAAAGTATTCGGAGATATCTGAAATATATCGTTGAACCTATAACAAATCTAGCTTACGAAAAAAATTTTATTGTTCGAACAGACGGAATAGTTACCCTTAATATTTCAAATGCATACGCATTTCTTCGAATTTTATGCATATTTTTGCAAGGAAAATTTATATTGAAGATACAGAAAAATATTGTGACGAATGTCAGAAAGCTAATTTTGTGAATAAATCTGACTAGCTTTCACATTCTATTTTATTGAAATGCAGAAACAAAGCATTATTTTTTTAAGAAAAATTATATCAGTATTTCTTATAATAATTATAAGGCTGATATGTTATTTGTGTAACTTTAAAAAAGATAAGAAAGCGAAATCTGTGTTTTAAGTAATCAACTTACTCTTATTACTGGATGCATATTGCTGTAATTTTCCAATGAAAAGAAAAGCATCTGAATAATAATACGATGAAGGATGAATGGAAATGCATTTTACCTGTGTAAATCTGGTGTCTTGTTGGAAAGTATTAATATCGAATTCGGTTCCATTATTATATCGAATACAGTTACATTATTAAGTTTCCAAGTCTGGTTGTTTAAAAATGCATCGAAATAAAATTAATTTTGAGAATATAAATCGCATGGAGTCTGGATTCAAGTTAACCATTAAATAAGACAAAGAATATTTTCCTTCCGATGAGAATGTTTTAATTTTAGGTACGCAATGCAAAAGGTTATTGAAAAGGTATTCAAAATCCAGTTTTCTCAAATTAAGAACTAAATTACTTCTTTACAAAAGTCTTACACGATCTGTCCTGACTTATGCATCAGAGACTTGGCTATTGACTGTACGTGATGAAGAAGCTTTGGGATGTTTCGAGAGAAAGATTTTACGTTGCATTCTTGGTGTGATCCAAGTGAATGGATCATGGAGAAGATCTAACTTAGAACTCTACAAAATTTACAAACAACCTGATATTGTAAAATTTGTCAAACTGCAGAGACTTAAATGGACTGGTCATCTGGTAAGAATGAATGACCATTGCTGCAAGGAAATCTTTCTGGCAAAGCCCATGAGAAATAGTTTTCGGGGCACTGTGTCGAATGGATTCACTGTGTCGAAAAGTACCTAAATATTTTAAAGGTCAAAAACTGAAAAACTGTTGCCAAAAGTAGAGATGCATGAAGAAAACTTCTGGAGAAGGTCGGGCTGTCGAGCAATTGAAAAAAAAAAGAATGCAAAAGAGTTGAATTAGCTTGAAATGGCTTAATAAGGTTTAAATTGAATGGAGTTTTAACTTATCTTTTTTATTTTTTTTATAAATTTCACAGTTTGTAGAATTTATAAATAGTTAGAACAAATAAGTACATTTGTTTAAATGCATTTCTAATGTACGGTTTTTTTTTATCATTTCAATCAAAGAATTACTAACTATTCTTTTTATTTCAAATAAGGTTTCTTCCAACTTTGAAATGTAAACGGTAATTTGTATTGAATTTATTTACAGGAAAACTTTTGTAACACAGTTGTATCGGTTAATATTTTAGCCAGCAATATTTATACAATGGTGCAGACACTTCTTCCTGTGAGAACTTAGAATATATAAAAATAATAATTTTTCCAACAACATAAGTTAAAATATTTCAGATATGGCTTAAAGCACATGTAGATGAATTATTTAGGACACTAAGTAATAAGTAGTTTGTAAGAGCTTACAAACCCATTTCCAGAATTAAATATCACTGAAGTATTGTTATACATGATAAAACATGAAATATGTAATCATATTTTCCTACTTTGGCACTTTTCCAAGAAATTGGGGAATTCTTACAATTGTATCAACTATCCGTTTTCGTTAAAACTTTTTAAGTCTATTTCTAAGAAAGTTTAAGCAGTTATGCACGTGAAATGGCATCGTATAAGATACACAGATCTTACATTTACATTGTTAAAATATTTTGTTCACTTGTATCTTCCTAAAAAAAAACTTGCTTATTTTCTTTTGGAAGACTATATATATTTCCGTGTAGCGTTTTGTTATAGATATTGTTTGATGGAGTTCAAATATTAGTATTATAGTTAGAAACAATGTATTTGCTTAAAATATAAAACTTTTTTTTCCTGACAGTCGTTTACTAAAGTTTATTATCAGTGCCGACATTCAGTGCAGATTTCACGACACTTTATTATTTTCATAGATTTTTGCGTCATCTGGTGTCTTATAAACCACTTTCGACTGCTGAAAATAAACGTACCAGTCTTTTTTTTGTTGGATTTAGAGGTAGTGTGGTAGGTTTGTGCAATTATTGTATTGGATAAAAACTTGATGTTGCTAAAATGGCGGAAATAGTGAGTCTGAATTAAATTGGGTTTTTTGAAAGTGAAATAAGTTCGAGGGTAAATGTGAGTAAGACAGCTTTTCACCAAACTGTCAGTAAATTTAGAATTTTAGAAAAATTTATGGACTCTAAGAAAAAGGTAGGTAAAAAAACGGGTATATGTGATGATAATTTGATAAGAAAGATGATCATACTATTTCCAACTATCTCTTGCAACAAGATTACCCTTATTCTGCTGTAAAGAATACAAATTTTATTTTGACTTTTATTGGAAGATTTTTTACTTTATTTAGATTTTCTTTTATTATCGTATAAAAATTCAAGGAAACCTCGGAATACTTCAAATAAGAAAAAAAGGAACGACTAACTTTCGCCATATAATATCACAATTAGACAGCATGATTTTATTTTCTAATGAGTCTAACGTACAACAGCAATTTTCTGCATGTGTTACGGGCCTTCACCACTCAGATGGAAAACTATATGACAGATAAATAATTCCAACTGTAAAAAATCCTCTAAGAGTGTTTGGAATGCAATGTCTATGTCTGGTACAGCTTGTCTGTACTTTCTGCCACCTAATATCAATCTCTATGAGGATCGGTTTTATTTATGCCATACTGAGTACTGTACTTCATTTGTCTTTCTGTTCTTCATCGAAGAATGTGTACAAAAAATTCAAACATCTAAACACAGCCTTCAGTTCTGTGTGCTAGTAGGGCACAGGATGAGAGTGTCTTATGGTTTAAGTACGATGTTAATTTCACGCCTAAAGAGGCTTTCTTCAAAGTTGCATTTTGGATGGTCGGCATAATAATTAAACATTACGAAAACAGTCAACAAAAATGACTTTCAGATGATTGAGTGAATATTAACGTCCCACTGTTCAGCTACACGAGGGCTTTTGGGGACAGTCCGCGTAATTTTGAACCATGGTCAAGTGACGCGGACGATACTTGAGCTGGCACCCCCTCTTCTAACTACCACACCACACCAACGGGAGGACTTTTGAGCTCTCGACAGATTTTACGTGCATCGCTTCCCTACACGGCGGGTCTTCAGTGGTACTGGGATCGAACTCATGACATGTTAGCCACGATCCGATGCCTAGACCACTTGGCTTCAGCGGCCATCTTTTCAGTTGATAAATTGAAAACTAGGAATTTTAAGTTTGTTGTACACGATCGATTCTTTTAATAGTTCACTTTATACGTAAAACATACATGAGGATTTGAAATCTTGTCAGACGACAATTTCTTTTGAAAACTAAACGGAGTTTAAAAAATCATATACAAAACGTTTAATATTTTTCATCTTCTTGTCTGGATAAGTAACATTTAAGCAAAAAAGTTATTTTTTTCACTAACTTTAAAATAAAAATATATGGAGATAATTTAATTACTTTCAAATCAGAATTCATATCAATTTTAAAAAATCAGAAGCCATTTTACAAACACACTTTCTGTTCTTCAATTTTAAATTCGAATTTGCATTAAATTGATAGTTATTTTTTGTGTTCACACCATTTACATCACTCTATTAATGTTTATTATTGTTATCTACACATGTATTGGGATGGACGCTGCATTAAATCATATCTATAGTACTCTAATATTTTATTGTCTATTATAGTGCTTTAATGATCTTAAAGTCCAACTATTCTGGTATCAAATACTTGAGAGTTGAGAGCTGCATACCTTCTAGGCACCATTACAGTTAACAGAAATGCATTAATCAGATTATGACTTCTCTTATATGAAGCTAGAAATATTAGATTACATATATTTATGTAATCTATAATGTCATGAGTTAGCAAGCTATTGTATGTTACTTGATTTATAATGATGATTTATAAATATTACATTAAAATATTGACGTGGGTAGCCTAGTGGCTAGAACATCGGACGCCAGACCGGAAGGCCTGGGTTCGATGCCCGATGTCACTGAATACCCTCCGAGTACACATACAGTACGTGATCGTTAAATCAGTGGGTCCGAAAGTCTTGTGGGCTGTCGCAGCAGCAACCACGGGTGAAGGGGGATAGAAAATATTTAGCACCCCTCCAGTTCCATGCCTAAATTTGGAGGTGGAGATAGGTGGTGTCGCCATCTATCGTGGTATGAACCGAGCCAAATCGTACTGTCACCTGCATGGTGCTCAAAGCTAAAAGCTAACGACAGGCGTACACCTAGCCCCTTGCCACCATGAACTTCGCGTGTCTCAATCTGACGCCGTCAGGCAGGTGGCATTAGAAACAACAACAACGCAACAACACATAAAAATTTGGAAATATGTACATACAAGTTCTCTAAACGTCTTAACAAAAGGAAATTTTACATAAGAGTAAAGCGTTTAAAAATTAATGATTACATTCGTAATTTTGAATCACTTGATGTTTAATTTTTTTATAAATGTAGATTAAAAATTATGACATTCTGGATTTTTAATGATGTATAAAAACACTATTGCAAAATAATATCATTCGGACTTTTTAGTTTAAAGGTATTCGACAACGTTCGGAACCGTGATTTTGAAAAAAGCGTTTAAATGAATAATTTTTTTGAAATAAGTGTCACTCGAATTAAAATATGCTTATTCTTGTTTTAAAAATATCATTATAAAATAAATTTTTAGATGGAAGTTTTGGAAAAAAATGAAAAAAATTACTAACATTCTCTTTTTATGCAAAATTCACATAAAAAAATATTTTGTATCTATATAGCTAAGATTTATACATAGCCAGAAATAGGAGCTTGAAGAATTTACATTATTTTCAGAGTCAAAAATCAATCGAAATAATACTTGGCGTTTTCTGTTAAAAATTATTTTTTATAATATATTAAACTATGAACAACTCTTAAGTTATACATATAAAAAACTACATTTTTGACATCCAGGAACAGTATTAAAACACTTCGCTACGAAAGTTCATCTACATATATGAAAAATCTTGCATGTTATCCCATTTCAAAAATTGTAATTTTTTAAAAGTAGAGTTTCTTATGAAATGGATTTATAAAGATTGTAAGCGATTTTCCGTCAATCCTTAGCGTAAGAGGGTCGGAAGCAAGATAGGCCATAGTAAATACAAATTCTGTTTATTAATAATTCTCAATTACGACACAAATTTAACAACCCCAACTAAGAAATGCACCAATTACTAAATATGTGAAGCAATCACGGGGTAGACGAGATATCAGAAGAATTAACAGTAAACTGGATCACTTACGTCGAAGAAACACGCCTTCTAATTCAATTCGTTCTAATCCAAATATAACGCTTTGTGACGGATCTATTCGGTTCCTTCCACTAACCCCTTGGGGAATCCTTTTGTGCCATCATTCGTACAACCAACTTTCTCTCCGAGGAAGCGTGATTCTGAAAATTAAGCTTAATATATATATTCTGTATTCGCGAGTTTGAAGAGTTAGTGAAGTGAGGATAGCTTGGATGTGAAGAGAATAGATGAGAAGGAAGCAAATCGACAGTAATATGTATACGCAAACAGCGTACGACACGTGAAGTTGGAATCTCGAGGAAGTGCTTAAGTCAACTATTGGAGAAGTGTTTAAGGCCACGTCTAAAAGATTAAAGGATTGCAAGAGTTTAAGTACTGTGATCTTATTTCACATAGAAGTTAGACAGTTAAATTATTAGCACGCTTCTTAAAACAAGCTTTGTTTAAGTTTTCGTAAGGATAGATTCACATGATCGTTTATATTATCCCCACACTATCTACCTTCGTCCTCTAATTGATCCAATTTATATTAATAAGAGTGTGATCTGTGTCTGTGTTGAATATAGAGATAAATAAAATAATTGAAGTTCATCATGTCGTCTGATCATTTATATCCTCCCACACATCTAGCCGGGTAACATGGAAGAAGGAATGCAAATTCCTTAAAGCTTAATTGACCAAATCGTCAATCGTAATATTAATCAAATATGTAACGAAGTTCTCTTGCCTAGCTTCACGCTAATCAATCACTGCTTTCCGTTAGCAGTCTTTCTCTACATATATGTCCTTTGTGTATCCTAACTCGAAGGTTTAATCTTTATATGCAAGTCTTAATTTACATAATCACATCTTCTTCTTCGGAGGAAGGCTTTCAATAGAATTAATTTTAAAGACCCACTTTTCCCCAAGAGAACTGTTAGTAAGAAAAACACGAATAGACCCGTTACAAGATAAAAATTACATAGGAAACAAAAATAAGTGTATCAAATAAGCCAGATTTTTCAAGAATCATAATATGATTGTAATTTGTTTTAAATGTAGGGAGAAAATTTATTAAAAAAATTATTAAATGATCAATATATGAAAATGCTTGAACTTCTTATTACAAAGCAACAAGCTCTGGTTATATTTTTTTGAAACTGTCTGCAATAAAACGCTTATAATTCTTTTGTTGCTTTTCTCGTAGTTCTGAAGATATGACAGTCTTAGATAGTCAAGATTTCAAACATTTTACTAGATATAAGAAATAAATATAAAAGTTGATGCTTTCCTCTAAAATTTAAGTTTTTAACGTTGTTGGATACCCATAACATGAAAAATATTATTTTACATGACATAAATCGTAACAATGCCGGAAATTTATTTGATATAGTAGATAAAGTAAGATACAATTTAGTCAAATTGTTTCATTGATATATCAGCATTGATATATAATGTTGCGGTATGGGTTTTTTTGTCAATATTTGGTATAAAAAAATTCTGACATATTGTGCCAGACATAAAGGGAATTTTTTTAAATTTAACTAGTATTTTTTTTAAAGAACATAACTTCGTAAACAGGAAGGAAAAAAAAAACTGAAAACAAAGCATATTTAGCGTTTTTAAAAAAATGAATTTTTTTCTGTTGTCTAATATTTTTTAGCTGATTACTTTTGCTGTTCCGTTGAGGAACTATTTTTTATGTATGTAGATTATTTAGAATATATTTACCGATGACTTCATTATGTTTTTAAGCACTTTTTTCATTCGTAGTTTTTTAACAGCTTATTTCCATTTCTGACAAACTAAAATTTCATTACCGAAAAAAAAAAAAGAGTACCGTTGCTATTCATTTTTTACGTTAGAATTGTGCAGCAATTAAATATTCATCTAGTATCCATAATATGATTTTTTTTATATCTGACTTTTACGTCCCAGTTGATTTACGAGTTTAATATGATCATTATAAGAGTAAATTGAAAAAATTCACGTTTTGTGAGTGCCATTAAAATCGCAAAATATAGAAAGAAGGACTCTAATTCTCCTCGTTGCACTTCTGTGCATCAGTAATTGAATAATTCGCAATAAAAAAGAATATGGAAATACTCAACGCAGACATTTCAACTATTTTAAAAAGATGCAGTTGAATTAGTGCTTTTAACTGCTATTTGCTACTGATATTTTTTTTTATTTCTTTCCCATTTAATTGCAGGCTTAAGCCTGTTAGTAAATCTTTATTTTTTACAAATTTTAATACCCTTTACAGGTGACAAGTGCGATTGTTATTAATTCGTAATTTAGGATTTCATTTCTGAAAAAAGATTATAACTTAACTCTTTTTATTGTAATTTAATAAACTTTCTTACTTGATTTAAACTTGGAAAAAAATTGGTGCATATTAATAAATATTAATTATTAAATAAGAGATTTTCTAAAAAAATATTTAGAATTGTTCTATAACTTCTTAAACACTGTTTACGTAAAAGTAATGTGAGCAGAAATACAAATTTAGTGATAAATAACATTTTATAAATAAAATCTGAAATTAATAATTAAACTTTCACATTGTTTACACTGTTAGATTTTATTTTAAATGTATTTTTTAGCCTCGATTGAAGAAAAAAGATTTAATATTACGACCATCTTTCTTAAATTATTTTACTTAAAATGGAAACGCGCGGGCAGATACAGTCAAAGTACACTAATACACAGAATCTTTTTTCGAAAATTAAAATGCTAACTCTAATTCAATCATTATTTAATGAACAAATGAACAAAGAACTAAATAGTTCATTAAATAAATTTTTTAGAAAATTTATTTCTGTGTTCATAACAATTTTGTTATTTTAGAAACACAGCATTTATGTTTTCCAATACGGAAAGGACTGTCCTATAGTTGATTTCGATTCACCTTGGTCTAAGGATAAAGTTAAAAAGCTAATACATATGCGATGGGACAACTTTCACAAACCATCTGTTACTCGCTACGTTTTTCCTACATTTGATGTTTTTTATTTGTTTTATCCCTTGTTCGTATTATTTCCTTTTCCTGGGCATCTCGCTGTTGGATTCTGGATTTTTGCCAATGAAAGAAATGAAGCTTAACGTTTAGGTTAGAAAGGACTTGTTTTAATAACAGAGATGGGAATTTTAATTTATATAAGTTTATATATTTATATTAACACAGAGCTCTTGATATTTATAATCATTATATTGAAGCAGCATTGTATTCGTCTAAAACTTTTGTTTTTGAAATATAGTGTTATTCCAGTTTATTTTACAAACAATACAAATTTTACACGAATACATTACATTTTCACACTTGATTTTACAGTTTTACTTTATTTACAATTTTGTTCGAAATGCATAGTTTTGCTTAGTCAGATATATATATTTAATCGGTATTGTTACAACATTTAAGAATAAAGGAATAAGAGGCAAAAGAATCAAATATTTTTTAAAAAGTTTATTTAGTAAAGTTACTTTAAAAAAAGATGAACACAACAGACAACTATAATTATACATAATCTGTATTTATGCTAATTTATATTTTATTATTTCTCACGTAAAATTAATTTTACAAAATAACACAGTTTTAAAAAACTTGCATAGTTCCACAAGAAAGAAAAGAACAAATTTATCTCAGTAGATTTCATCTTAAGAATATTTTTATAAATTCGAATGATTATATAAAACAATTATATTTAATTTATTTGAAGTCTGAAGGCATATATGATCACCAGGCTGCGAGATTTTATTCGAGGGTAGGAAATTCGTGTCAACAATCACCTACCTTATACAAATTTATCTTCCCACTCATTTAAAAAAAGACGCATAAGGTATCAATAACATCGTGTACACGATAATAAATAAATGAAAAAAATAAGTTAGATTACGATAGAATAACCAGAAATAAAACTATAGTCATTGGCATCTGGCGTCTTATTTTACAGCAATTTTATTGAAAAATGTTCCACCCATTTAAGGGGACATAATACGATTCAATTGACGAAAATCGGCAAAAAAAATCAAATTTAAATTTTTATTCTAAATATTAATTTTTATATACCTACTTTTCCATAATCTCACAAAATCTGAAAGCTATAAGTTTAAAAAATGCAGAGTTATGATAACTTTTACATTCGTTTTTATTCACTCCCCAATGGCAAATCAAAACTTTAAACTGATTTATCTCAGAAAGATAAAATAACTAATTTGCCTTTATTTAAAATGATAATGCTTTTTATCTATTGTGTCTAATGGTTTAATATTTTTTCAACTATTGCTAATAATACACGTAACAAAAGTTGTATGCAATTTTGATTGAAATAAAATGCTTATTTTTTTTAATTAAATTTAGAATCAAAACATTTTTTTAAGGAGTTTCCAATAATCATTCTGATAAAGAAGTGTTTTACGAATATCAATCATGTTATCACAAAATCCACGCTAACTTTTGTTACGCATAGTTTGTCGTACTTGTAAATCAAATTTCACGTATATACGTCAATTTTTGTAGGAGTAGCAGTATTTTAAAAACATAAATTTTAAAAATTTTCACTAAAAAATTAAATGGTTAGCATTTTATGATATTTTGAGTACGAAACCCGTTTTACATAATGCATACAAATACGGAGCAACCAAAAATTTTTTCAAAACCCTTAAATTGCAAAATTTGTATAAATCCTACCATGTCTCCTTAACAACATTTTCGCTCTCATGTCGTTTTGCTTAAAAAATACAGGACTTTCTTTTCAATTGAGTTTATAAACATGTTTTGAATTTTGGGTAAATTTTTGAAGCATATATGCACTTTCGGCAAATAAATGAGCAGCTTATATTTGTAAATACGTACTTTTCCGTTTCGCCGGCACAGACGATAAAGTCACCAAAACTGATACAACTGATGCCAAATAAAGTAATTCTGCTAGTAACCTTTTACCACCATATTTTCAAAACAAGTCGCAATCTTTTCTTATCAGTAGTGCATTTTTCAAAATGCATGAAAAATAGATGAAAAAAACTAATGATAATTATGATTTATAAACATTTTTAAGTGTATTTTTTGTATTGTCGCCAATAAAGCCTACTTGGCGAGATTTGTGCCGGCCAATTTGAAAAATACCTGGAAATATACGATACCGACTTTTATTAGATTTCTTAAATTAAATAAAACAAATGCTATTTTTCATTCAAGCTATTTCATAATGACAGTTTTTACGAAAAAAGTGAATAACAAATATATTGTGACAGCATTTTTTTAATTTCTACTTTTCACATCAGTTTTGGACGATTCACATAGACTTTCAGACGATGCAGTTTAGTGTGAAGTGTAAAGCTTCATATTGTTAGTTATAAAAGTCGAGATTACTACAGAGACCAAAAATATTAAATAAAAATATATTTTGCTAGTTAATAAACTTGAAAATCACAACACAAGAAGACAATTATCGAATTTAAACTTTTCCTTCTACTATACAATGAGGTGAAGATAATATTGATATATTTGTTTCTCTTTGGTTTGGAAAAATATAGGCACATTTAGGCTACATTACTTTAAAAAACACCTAACAACTCTAAACAGGGCCGAAATTCATTAATTTTTAAACTTTTACTGAAAATTTGCATTTTTTGAAAACCGATTTATCATTTCAGATAATCGTAGAATCTGTCCTTGTTAAAGTAGTATTTAAATTCGATAAATGTTTCTTTTATATATCACTTGTTTTAAAGCGTATCCATTGATTTTAATATTAAGGACAAGAGCTCAAAAATTTCAAATGATGTTTCATTACGATCTATGATTAAATTATTTTTAATTCTAAGCTTCATTATCTTTTAATCCGATACTTTCTGAAAATGTTTCCCAAATATATATGAATCGAAGTACAAGGAAAGGGCAAAGCGATACATAATACAAGTTTTTGTTATTATTTTAGAATTTTTTTTTCAAATGAGTTTCATGAATATATTATTTTTTTAATTCTGTGACTTATCATTTGAAAAAAAAAATGTAAATTTATGCTTTATTTAATTGAGTTGTCGATATATGTTTCATGATGTAAAAATAATAGCTATAAGACTTTCTTTCAAAAACGATTTTTTAATGATTATTAATTATATAGTCAAGTAGATCGGGGTTCATGCTATCAGTCTCAAAAAGCAAAACAATATGAAATTTATTGCAAACAATTAATCCATAGAGTACAGAATATAATAGCGAAATTCGCAGAATAAACCCCAGAAGGTTTTCAACCTTTCTACAGCGCTAAGACACAACTATTAGTGTCTAAAAACAAATACGAAACGATAAAGTTTATTCACAAGCAATCACTGGATCGTTGCAACTGAAGTCTTCAACAGCTAAAGCAATACTGACTCAGTTTCAGCAAACGACTCCATTTTCTAGGCTACACCGATCTTTAACGAAATATCTGCTTACGTCATAGATCGACATATTAATACATTTCTCCAGCAAATTCCAGAAGCATCTATACAAAAACCCACAAAAGTGGTCACTAACTCAACAAATTTAGTCACCAAAATGATGCCAAGTTGGTGTATCGCGAATATCTCACCAAGTTTCGATTGAAACGCCATTATAATGTAAGGGGCAGCGTTGCTTGCCAATATTACAATTTTTATCATAAAGCAAATACAACATAAAGTAATACTATGTATGTATTAAACGTCCAGATTTATGTTATTTACATTATTTTTTAGGTATTAGTTGCATAACATTCGTAATAATATTTTAAAAATGGGATAGGTTTAATTAAACATAAAAAAATAACTCTATAAAATCATGTCTTTTACAAAGTTATTATAATGTAAACATTTATAGCAGTGATTCAAAAGGCAAAAATTTATGCCCAGTTATTTCGGAACAAATCAAAATTCATTCTAGAACTCTAATAAATGCTCACAACAGATTTTCTTTTATAGCAGGAAATAATTCTCATAGATATAAATAAATCTTCAATCCCTATTTCGAAATTCATTTGAACTTATAATCTAGTGATTTAAATTTATAATCACAATATCACATGACGCAAATGAAACAGCAAGTTGCTCTCGAAGTGGACACTACTCATTACATGACTTCTTTATGTGGATTGTTTTAAGAGGTATCTTCTCAAATAATCACTCCAGGGCCCTCCAGATTGGTCTCGGGGCACTCTACTTTTGTCGCTAAATTTGGTGTTCTGATGCTATTTGACAATCAAATTCATCTCCAAGATCTCCCCTAATAATTGAACATTATTGACACAATTCTGTGTCTTTGCCTATAACCATATTGCCTATGGACAACAATGCCCTTTAGGTAAGAAAAATATTGGAGTGCAAAACCACGTATAGCAATATTTATTTATTTTTTAAAAATCTTGACGAACTTAATAAAATTCCGGAGCTGAAAATTTGATTTTATTTTGTTAAATATTCTGAAAAATTCCATTCATATATATTAATCAGTTGCAATCAAGTCCTCAAATTCATCTCCAGATGACTCTGGAATTCTAGAAGATTTTAAATATATTTATATTACAGAGTATAAATGTAACGCAAGGTACAATTTTTCATGTCTTTAATATAAAATAACACTTTTTTGTATTAAAATGTGATATAAAAATACCCAATGTAGCATAATTAGACCTACATTATTAGTTTTTGGGTGAAAAAAATTCAGTTATAAATAATGATTTAACTTATTTTCGAGTCTGGGTGCTCCATTATAAGAGAGCTGAAATTTAAAAAAAAATGTACCATGTAAGTTCATAAGATGTAACCTCTTAATTTTCTTTATTTTGATGCTTTTTAATTGAATTAATTTATTATAGATAACTTTATACTTCCACAAGACACATTAAACTTTTAAAAAATTATTTTCATTAAAAAACAAAAGAATGTATGACGCTCAACAAGATAGGTATGATAAAATTAGACTTTTTGGTGCTTACTGTAGCTATTGTATATCACATTTGACCCAACTAATGCCAAAGAAAATAAAAAGTAATTCAATTAAAGTAAAATGAAATGAAATGATAGAACATTATTAAAACTTAATTAGAACTATTAAGTGATGCACAAATCCTAAATATTGAACATTAAATAGTTATCAGGATGATTTTAAAAGCAGCGAGCAAGATTCTTGAATTCCTGATATAGTTGATAGAAGTAACCCTTTAAATGAATTCCTCATAGCTACGCTAACAGGTGAAAACAATTACTATATTGATCACAATGTCTTATCTAAAGACTTGTCTTGTTTTTATTATGGAAAAAATAATAAATAAATAACAAATGCAAAGAAATAAAGGTTAAGCTGCACTAAAAACTCGCGCGAAATTAGGAATTTAATTTAAATTATGCATTCAAATATAAATTTTTGTTAAATAAAATAGAGGTGTTGCTATTACTTTAACTACAGAAGGAAATGCACACACACACAATCAATCTCTACAACCCATAGTATTAATCTCTTTCTCGATAATATTAAATAACACTACATAAAAAATTTAAATCTAAATACTTTATAAACCGTACTTTATTTCAACAGAAGTGGAATATTGTATAAAATTGAATAAAATCTTTAATAAATCAGTAAAATCTCATAAAAATTACTTAAACAAAAACAATTACAAACAAAAAGAAAATAACCAAAATATTGAGTGTAGTTTCCATATTCATCAGATGAATAAATTTAAAAAAAACGCAAATGATTTACCTGATAGTAATTTTTATGATGCACTTTAAAAAGTTTCATAAATTTTACTACATGTCAGGGATGAAAATTTTAAAAAGCAAGTAGCCCCTAAATTTACGAATATATCAAGAGCCAAGTAACATACTGAATTTAAAATTAAATTTTTATTGCTATGCTATATAAATGATGAATGAAACTTAGCAGAATGGAATGAAATAATTTTAAAACATAACCAAAATAACTTTTTCGTATTTCAAAGTTCCAGAGATTAATTTTAAACTTCCTGTGACTTTTAGAGAAATTTCAAGAACATAAAATGACACAATAAAAGTGATATAATCTTCATTTCAAAGAACAGTTTATATTTTAGCTGCAAATGTAAAAATTTAAGAAAATCATTTTATATCCCATGTCTAGTTCAGATTCATTGAATAAATTACAAATTGTGTTCCAAAATTATAAATACAAATTTTTATTTTCTACTGTTTGATGAACTTGTTATTATAAAGTAAATTTGCATTATTTTTTCCAAATAATGATTCTATTGCCAGAAATACAATACAGTTGCTTAGCTGATCTCTAAAGTTTGTGTCAAATAAAAAAGAGCAGCTTGTGCATGTTTTAAAATCTATCACTTGTGTCTTTTGCATGACGTATGAAATTCAAATAGAATCTCTGGGGAAAAAAGTCAATACTTACAGACAGCTTATCTTTGACCTGTTAGCCAAAGACAAGAAAGATGTATCACTGATGCGTCTCAAAAACTTAATTTTTTTTTACCAAAAAAAGTACTGATTTTCTATTTTTTTCAAAGAAAGGAAAAAATTTTGAAGATAGAGGACATACACTGAAACTTGTTAGAAAAAACAACTTAATGCGATTTCAATGGTAGCTGATTTTTTTGTTTCTTATTGTGGTGTTACATTTTCCCCTCATGCATTATTATTTATATTTGATTTTATCTCCCGAGTCGAATCTGTTTTCTTTCACGTTTACAATTCCTTAAGTATCGACTACGTTGAAAATGCCATTTTCGGTCAAAAATCGCATTTCCTTTTTATTTTCCATTTTAAAGTTCAAGCAATTAGCTTTCTAAATCTGTCTTTGTTTTGTCTGTGCGATAATTAGAAAAAAAGTTACAGATGTTTAAAATATTTTTACAGCTGTCATTCGAAACCGGAAGTGGTGAAATCGAAACCGGAAGTTGTCTGTTTAACATGCTTTTACCGATAATTTTTGCAGTTTCAACCCATTATAATTTTAAAAACTATTTCTGACAATTTTTTTAATTATTTAATTGATGGGCAACAATTTCGATCTTTTAATTCGATCTTGCGATTGGCAACATTTGTTTCTTCTGACCTCACATGTTTTTGTTTTGATTTGTGCCTTACGAATTTTGATCCTAAATTTCTTCTAAAAACTTAACTTTTTTCGATTTAATTGTACAATTTTTGATCGTTGATGGTTTCTAGACATTCTGCTTTTAAAAATTCAAGTTATAATGGTTCATAAAACTATAAAAATAACTTCTTGAAAATGCAACAGTGGACTGATAACAGTAGATTGGTAACAAAAACATTGGAAGTAGCAAATATTCAAACTTGTAATGAACAAAAACTGGATTCACTGAAGAATTTTTCACAGTGCAAAGAATGTTTTAATGGAACATTAAGAGGTTATGGAATATTTTATTTAAATATTTTGGGAAGTATGTTTTTCTCAATTTGTGTTTCTTCAATTGTTTTGAGAAGAATCTGTACCTGCATGAAGATTACTTGTTTGGACTGACTTCTAATGTGACTTTAAAATGCTCCAAATGTACTTTTATTGTCAATTTTTCAGCTACTAAAAAGCTTAAAAACCAAACTTCAATTAATTTGCAACTTATTTGTGGAATGTGAGTTATTGGAAGATGACATTTGTCTGCGAAAAAGTTACGTGCTAAGCTGAATATGTTATGCCGTATGGCAAAAGAGCATATAGACTTTGTGAAAGAAATATCTTGGCTGCTGCTACATCAACGGCTAAAGATGTCATGAATGCTGCTGTGTTGTTGGTAAAAAGCATTACAAAATGTTCCAACACGTCAATTGGAGAATGTGGAATATCCGTTGACGACAGATACATGGACATTCTTCCCTAAAAGTTTCTATAGAAACTTTATCCATCGCCACTGGGAAACTTCCAGATTAGGAAATTATGTCTAAGTTTTGTAGAATTCTAAATGTCTAGTCGAACATGCGTGTTCCTGCATTCATCTGGTATTTACTTCAATCATGGAATCTGTTGTGCGTACAAAATCTTTGTGTGATTTTATACACGAGATCTTAAAACAATGTTGATTTCTATGGTGTGTGATGGTGATTCCCAAGGATACATTTTAGTTAAAGATCTATTTGATGTCAACAGTGTCATAAAATGAGTGCCTAATATACTTCTAAGAAAGAGTGAGTATTCGGCAAAGAAACTTAGAAAAAGCCAGAAAAACCTCGGTGGGAAAGAAAAACTTTCCAGTGTTATGATTAATAAAATTCAAAACTATTATGGCAGTAACACCAATCACGTCAAAGCTCTGCTAAGTGCGGCATTTTTTCTCGGTGGCTCCATCAGAGAGATACCCATGTATGCACCATGCCCAAATGGAGCTGAGAGCTGGTGTGAGTATCAATGAAGAATAGCCACCGGAAAAAATATATATAAATAAAGGTGTAAGCCTTTCCATGAAACTTTTAAATATTGTTAAACCTGTGTATACAAAGTTGTTTGATAAGCAGTTATTATAAAATTGCCTCCACGGTGTGACACAAATGTAAACAAATCATTTAACGCGTTTTTTCGGCAAATTGTTCTGAAAGAAACTTTTATTGAGCTGAAAACATTTTCTTTGGGTACCCATATTGCTGTCATTATTTTTAACAAAGCTTTTATTTGTTTTGTTTGAAAGCTTTTTGGCATAAATGCAAATTATTATACACTGCGTGATGACAGATTTCTTGCCATCATTCGCACAGTGACTCGAAAACAACATTCTTTGCCTTTTAAAAATCAGCCAGAAAAAAAATATAGGGCCCAAAGAAAGTTAAAATTTATAAAATAG